>JAVQJL010096241.1:0-24326 GCA_036024295.1 Nannoperca obscura
CACACACACACACACACACACACACACACACACACACACACACACACACACACACACACACACACACACACACACACACACACTAACCCCCTCTGGCTCATAGTCTGAAATCTTATTGTGCTTTAATTATTGGTTCTCAAGTACATTACTTAAAACTGCTTTAATAAACAAAACATCACAATCAAGACAGCCTAGTAGTTCCCTACCTACTCCTACCAGTGGAAGAGCTCCGGGGTTACAGTAGGTAATTGTGCAGTTTCAGTCTTTCCTCTAAGCCGCAAGCACCATTCCTAACCTATTCCCAGACCCTCTCCCTTGAACAATTGTAAAATACAAGCGTGAGCCTCAGTCCCTTTGGCAGGCCTGTCTCGTCAGCCTCTTCTCCATCTTCACTTTCAGTCTGACTGGAAGGCCGACCTCCAGTCTCAGCTCTGTGGGCAGACGACCTCTGTGCTCGTGTGAAGTGTAACATCCCTGAACTTTCGCTGTATTTCAACACCGCAGCAGTTGTCTACGGTGAACGTGTTCTTCCACTGTGGACTGACCAAAACCGACAAGGCTGCGTGTGCAAGAGAGAATGACTGACTGAGTGAAGTGTGTGCGTGCGTGCGTGAGAGAAAGGAGGAAGGTCATGCTGGATATTCGAGCAGTGTACATTGGCAAATGTCGGCATGTATGCGTACCCATACCTCTCCGTGTTTAATGGTTGTTTTCATAAGGAGCAAGCCGCAACCCAGTTCATCTGCTTTTTTTGCTATGGGTGAAAAAATTTAAATAATCAAACCTAACCGTAGCAGTGTTGTACAAAGAGACTTATAATATAAGCTGTAGAGAAGCACAAAGATTGTGCTGGCCTCCAAAGAACACACAGTCAGCGGATGACGAGGGTGGATCAAAAGACCGGTTTCCCTCTCAGTCAACTTGGCTTCTTTTTATGGAACCAGACCTTGATACTCACCTCATTCCATGATACCCAAATACCTTGCATGCTGCTCACGACTCGACAGTCCCTTCACACGTAGCTTTAATTATGTATGAGCTACATCACTTAAGCTGAAGGCAATTTCCTAAAATGCAGCAAGGGAAAGGAGCACATGGGATAGATTTTCTTTTCATCTCTTTGTTGCACTTTATCAATACTGCACCTAGAAAGGGCTCGTGTATACGCCATTCTTTTCTTTATTCATTCGTAATATACAATTTACAATTACAATTTCTGCACAAATAGTACATATTTTTTGACCAATTACTGTGCATATATTCTACCCTTTCCAGAGTAAGTGTAATTGAAGGGTTTCTTTGTAAATATTGGCAAATAAGGGGACTGCTAAAGTGCCATTATTTTCAAATTGCAGGTACCGTAATTTATTCATTAATGAATACCAAATATAACAAACACTGAACTTTTTTTGCTTTAAAGGACTAGTTCAACATTTTGGGAAATACACTTATTTACTTTCTTGCCGAGAGTAAGATGAGAAGAGCGATATCACTCATTTTTATCCATTCAATATGAAGCTTAGCTTAGCTTAGCTAAGCATAAAAACTGGACAACTATGCAGGCTCTGTACAAAGGTGAAAGAAAACCAACTACCAGCACCACATATTATATTATATTATATTTGTATAAAATAGGAAAAGGGTAAAAATGTAAAAACAAAAGTTGTGACCTGTAAAACTCATGAATCTAAGATGATTGCTTCCTGGTTCCAGATTCATATTTATGTGAGATGTGAGAGTGGTATCAATCTTTTTGTCTAACACTCACTAAGAATTCAAACTTTTCTTCCCAAAATATCCCAAACTATTCCTGTAATGCTATTTTAAAAAGAGGATTGAGGAGGGATTTTTTCAAGGTGGTGGTGTGTCGATATTGAAGCACCACACTGTAAAATGCAGGATGAAGGAGGATTTATTCCAGTTTCCAGAGGTTGCCAGTGCATAACCGTATACAGTATGCTGTGTGTTTGGTCCTGGGTGGCCTTTAGACCACATCCTCCCCCATCTCCCCTGAAGCCCGAAGTTTTGTTCCCTTTAACATGACAGGTGTACTGTATCACTGAGGCCATCTTGGGTGGAGATCTGTTTGAGTCTGTAACAAGTCGGTTGTTGAGGTGATGGATTCTCTGGAGATTTCTTTGAGCTTTCAGAGGTGGAGCTGACAGACAGGTGATGAAAGGTCTTGCCGGTTGCTGTATTTTTCTTCATCCCTCACCCTTGTGTCAGGAGAACTGAGGCTTTTTAACAACGCTTTCAGATTGAATACATGTGAAACTCATATCTTCCAGGTAGACTTTTTTTTTTATTTTTAAGAAAGCTGAAGTCAGCTCCACCATAAAAATCAGCCTATTCTTCATTCAGCGCCTGACTCCTGCTGCTCTGCTTGTCCTCTCTTGCATTTCCCTCTGTGCTGACCTAAATTTCTCGAGCCCTCTGAGAGCGAGCGCTGAAACGTGATATAAATGTAAGGCCAAGCGCATATGGGACTGATCAGGGGTGCATTTCTTTGGTCAGAGCAATTCATGCTGCTTGCCCTTCACTGGCAGCCAAAACCATAGTGGCGCTCTGCCCAAGAGTCACTGTTTGGATAACACTGTGTGTGTGTGTGTGTGTGTGAGAGAGAGAGAGAAAGAGAGCGTGTATTCATTCTCTTCTTCGTGAATAATGTTGCATTCCCTTCAGTTTCTCTGTGTGGGTGTGTGCCTGTGTGTTCTCTCACCCGTGCAAAAGTATGTGTATGCATGAAGCGAGGCCTTCCTGTCTGCATCTATTCGAATGACTGCTGTGATACAAATGAGAGGAGCTGATGGCTGCTGCTGCTCCTGTGGTTTGATTCGGTGACTTGAAATTAATGTAGGCGAATGAACCAAAGACCTCCGATGCTTTGCATAATCGACTGTGTAGCCATAATGTTTAAATCAGTCTCCCAGGTGATAACACCACAGCACACTGTAGCATACTTCGTGTAACAAAGAGTGTCTCTTATTGCTGACCTCATGTTGAATAACTTTGGAACTTTTTTAAAACTCTGGATTCGTTTGAGCTGACAGACTTGCACGCCAAGTTTTGCCACGTTCTGCCGAAAGATGAATTATGTCTGTGCGTCAATTCGCATACGTCTACACTATGTAAAGAAATCAGCCTTTTTTACGTCTGTGTTTTCACTTGGTGTCCAAATGGTCTTAATCAGTGTGAATGACAGCACGATGTGAGGGTTTCCGCTATACTGTGACCATTATGATTTTGTAAAGAAATCTGTTTTATATCCATCTTCATAGAAAAATCACTTTCTGTTCCTTCCTCTCTCTCCTTCTGTCCCTTCATATTGCAGGAGCTGCTCCCTCTTGTGCTGTCTTTCGAGCTCCCGGCCATCATGCAGTCTGACCCCAGCTCCGCCACCGTGCAGCACATCTCGCAGACCTACAACCTCACAGTCTCCTTCAAGCCCCCGACTCGCCTCTACAGGGCCACGGGTGTGGTTCGTGGCTCACAGAACAACGCCAACGCCGTCAAGGTGAGGAGGGTCTCATAATTTGGAAGTGAATATCACTTGGTGCTGTTGGATAGTAGAGTGAAGGGGGTGATAAGGGCTTTCTGTTACTGTTGAAAAACAATCTAAATGTTAATACATGTCTGTACCGAATTGTTGAGTCATATAAAACAATACATCAGCCCAAAGTCATTTACAAGTCTATTAAGGCTGCAAGCAGACAGACATCCAAATATTATTTTTAAAAGGGCTACAACTAATTATTTTATATTTATTGAAATGTATTTAGTTTTTCATCTAATTATTTAGTCTATATCAGAAAATGTTGAAATATTCAGGTGACCTCTTCAAGTTGCTTGTTTTGTCGGACAAAAACCAGACCTACAATTTACGGAAGTATGAAATAAATAAAAGCAGCAAATCTTAATATTTTAGAGGAGGGAACCAGTAAATATTGGCAGGTTTGCTTGATAAAATACTTAAATAAGACAATCAATTGATCAAATCAAAATAGTTAATACATTTTCTGTCAGTTGACAAATTGTTTCAGCTCTAAACTTAATTCCATATAAGTGCACAACTTCAGTACTAATTGACCAACTCATTTCAGAACTGATGCTCTAATTTTGATTTTATAGAAATAAAAAAAAGTGTGTCTGTTTCCTCATACTGCGCTGATTGCAATAATGGCAACAATATAAATTCTGTTTTAGTTTGGATTTTCATTTTAAATCGGAGTGGAATTATGAAGGTCAAAGGTTCAACCCTCCCAACAGCCAGTGTGTATCCCGTTAAAGGTGCTTGGATAAATAACTGCACCCTGACGTGTGCACTCCCTGTCAGTCATTTCAGTGTAACAATATTTGAGTTTCACTCTTCTCCACTCGTTTTGATGGCTAGCCACAGATGAGGAAAAGGTTTCCAAATCTAAGCCGTGTCAAAGCCCACCAGCACTTCCACACTTTTCTTGTATAAACAGCCTCATTACTTTCAGCACCGCAGGGGCAAGAGAGTGCTGAGAGATGTTTGGTTGCTTGAACTGGATGGCTGCTGGGTCAGCTCTCCACTAGCAGGGGGGAGACTCTGTACCAGCAAGTCCAGTAGTTTCTCCAGAGTTACATTTTTATTTTGAATTGATTTGGGAGTTTCTTACTGTGTTCCCACCCTGCAGCTTATGTATGCATAAGCATACGGTATGTTTTATATATGTGTATATACACACAGATGCTCTTCTGCGAATGGCATCTGAGATGTTGCTAGTCACATCCTGCCAAGGAGTCTTTTCATAATTTATGCCAAGTTATACCTACCAACTCGCTTTTACTACTGGCACTACTGAGCCTCTGTTAACAATATGGCGCTTTTGGCATGTATGCCTGTTTGCTCTAGTTTGGATTTTTCGTGCTCGTGTGCCTTTGTGCACATATGTGTAGAGTGAATGTGTCTGTATGCAGGAGCACGGCCCCTGCCCTGAGTGTGTGGTAGGTCTGAGGGGTCAGTCAGGATTGGGAAGCATGCCAGATGAAGGATGGAGGATTAGAGGGAATATGTGTGCTATGTTATGTGGTGGTGTGAGACCCTTGGAACACCTTCGAGGATTGCCAAAAACCGCTGTGGATTGTTGTTATGCTGGCCGCAGTGTGTGAATTCCCGTTGCACACTGGAAATGACTTACTTTACTAGGCCAAGTGATGGCTCGCAGAGACATAGCAAAGACGGCGAGGAATGAGCCTGTTCCACTGGCCAGCAGAGGCAGTGGAAAAATGCAGTAGTTTCCACTGGTGTTTTCTCTGGGAAATGGGCAGCATGGCTCTACTGCTCTCCTCATTAACTGATTAGTTTGTAATGTGGTCTGGCTATTGCTCCTAATGGAATATTGTTGCAGCTTTGTTCTTTTTTTTCTTTCTTTTTCTTTAAGACATTAACCCTTGGACATGTCTTCATGTGATTTTAATTTGTACTGTATGGTATTCTTGTAAAAAGTCAGTAAATTGTCTATTATAGTCTTCATTCATGTTTACACATACAGTATCTCCTACAATTAGCATGCAGCCAAAATTATATTTTTTATTATTACACTCATTATACTATACACTGCTCATACAAAATTATTGTTGGCATTACTGCTCAAAAGACAAGTTGAGTAATTGATTAGTTGATTGACAGAAGATTTATCTACTGCAATTGTGCTTATTGATTAATGGTTTGAGTTATTTATTAATTGCAAATGCCAAACATTCGCTGGTTCCATCTTCGCAAATCTGTTTTAGGCTGTATCATAGTAAATTGAATTTCTTTGGGTTTTGGACTGTTGAACGAAACAATCAATTTGAAGACATCACATTATTAATGATTAATCAAAAAACAGATTTATTTAATTATGAGAATAATCATCATTTGATGCCCTGATAGCTTGAATGTTATAGACAATTGCTTCCAATCATGTAAATCATGTCATAATTAGCATGTTTAGTTAGCATGATGACGTTAACATTTAGCTCAAAGCACTACTGTGCCATAGTTTCACAGTTGCTAGAATGAACATAGACCCTTAGTCTTGTTAAAATCTTTAAATGTTCATACATTTTGTTACCTTATCAATTTTGTTTCCCCAGAGAGGTACCGCTCTGATGTTGGAGCACCTGGCTGGAAGTCTGGCAAGCACCATCTCAGTCACCACCCACCTGGACATCGCTCCCCAGCACCACCTCTTCATGAAGGGCCGCAATGGCAGCAACATCAAGCACATCACCCAGAGAACGGGAGCCCAGATCCACTTCCCTGACCCCAACAGCCCCCAGAAGAAATCCACAGTCTACATTCAGGGCACCATTGAATCGGTCTGCCTGGCACGGCAGTACCTCATGGTGTGTACTGTGTGTGTGTGTGTGTTGTCTTCATTGAAAAAAATTAATTCAAACTGCTAAGCTTTATTTTTGCGGCCAAGGGATGGCATTGGAAATATAGTCCATACATATATAGATTCCACATTCTGTGTGGTAGCTATAATGGAGGTCATTGTTTCACAAACATCATCGCGGTATGTGTGAATGATGCGTGGGTTTTGAGATGGGGTTTAAGACGTACACCACGATTGCCTTTGGGGGTTTTAAATAGCCTTGGGGAGAGGTTTGCTTGGCTCTGCTCTTGCTACTGAAATGTCCAGTTATACAACAATCTATAGCTGACTCAAGGTTAGCCTGCGTGATTTATAGCCACATACCTGCATGTGAGATGGACATTTGCATCAGCTTGGCTTGAGTTCTTAATGCCCTGAGTGTGTGTACATAGATTATCCCTATTGGTGTTAATGATACTGGTTTGGCTTGCACGTACAGTAGATTTTGGTGGATTCATATTTCAGCCCTGTCTGTAATTCAGAGGTCAGCACATTATCATTAGCTTTTGGACCAAGAGGAAGCGCCTCACTTTAACATTTCTGTTGGTTAAAAATGCTCTGTGGTCATTCTTGTCTTGTTGCCGGTGACCGCTGAGGCTACCCTTATCTGAATTGCTTAGAATATAATTAGATGTCTGTTTACAGAAATGTGTAAAAGTGATGGCTGTTTAATTACCGTTGGCTAAGAGCTTCTGCTGAGCTGGTGCATATAAGACATCTCAGCCGTAAACAGCTTTGGCTTTCTGTTCGGAGATCCGTAATGTGGGACAGTAATTCTGCCAGAGCTGCCTTCTCTTTGTCTGCGGTCTCCCATTTGGCCCCAAAGACATTTAGCAAATGCCAAAGTTGTTGCAGTGACTAAACATGACTTTCTCTTGGTCTGGACACACAAGAAGGAGCCTCTTACAGTGAAAAACAATTGATTTACGAGAGAAGAGGTAGAGGGAAGAGGAGAAGCATAGAGAGGAGGACATGGGAGAGGAGGTTGGGGAAAAAAGAGAAGGGGATAAAGAGGAGTAGGGGAGTTGCAGTGGAAGTAGAAGTCGAGTGCGGACGCACGGGAGGGGGGGAGGAGTCCTGCTCTCAGTAACGCACTGTGTGATTTGGCCTATTCCAGCCCCAATCTCAGGCCGTCAGAGCCAGCCTGGCCCTATACACTGCTGCTAATTACACCCGCTCACAATAGGAGCGCTGTCCAGCACTCGGCCCAAAATATAGATGTCTGTGGCGCTTGTGGTGGTGATCATGCAAAACAGATTGCTCTTGGCGGAATTTCCCAAGCTCTGTGTGGGATGAATCCAGCAGTAAATCTTGTATTTATTGGTATGGGTAAACCTGTAGGTCTACAAATGGTATGGTAAAGGAAAATTTACTACTGTTATGAGAAGTAGCCTGTAATATAGGAACACAGATATGTTTCCGTATGCTAGCCAGGCTCTGAAAGATATTGGTCTGCAGCTGACGTAAGAAAACTATTATTTTGTGTTTGCTCCACAGGGCTGCTTGCCTCTGGTATTAATGTTTGACATTAAAGAGGACATTGAGGTGGAGCCCCAGTGTATCACAGCACTTATGGAGCAGCTGGACGTCTTCATCAGCATCAAACCAAAGCCAAAACAGCCCAGCAAGGTATGACGCCAGGCTCCCACAGCATGGAAAGTTTTTAAGTGGATTTTTAGTCACTTTAGAACTAAAAATATGTCAACCACTATTAGATGGACTGTGATAACATTGGCGATCCCCCTGACTTTTTGATTTTAATTTTACAATATATATTTATATATTTTATATCACATTTATTTCTACAGACACGAGTAAAGCACCAATGCCACATACTACAGCATTTATAGTCTAAGCTAGTTTGCTATGTCAGTCTCTAGTTTGGCTTTTAAAATACACAAAACTCAACAAGAAAATACATACAATCAATCAATCAATGACTTTATGACTACATACGTTAATAAGATATAAGGTGGTTATTTAATTAGGTAATCTGTGCATACAGGATAATACTTACTAAGCAGTTTTAGTGACATTAAAAAGGCCAATAAGCATAGAGTTCATGTGTATTTAAGGAGCAATGTTAAAGCATAGAATGAACCAAATTAATGAAACGAATCAGCCAACCAATAAACCTAAACCTTAAAACGTATCATAACTTTTCACCCCGAGGAAAAACCTAGCTGCTATCCAAAAAACAAATAAGCCACTGTTCCATTTGAGAATTGCGCTCTGTCTAATGTCACAGCATGACATTGAAACACATTACAGATCTGTCACATTTCATCACTGTTTGATGAAATTCAAAAGGAAAAACTGGAACCTTATACCGAGGGGAGTCATGCCATACCAACACTGAGAAGAGTTTTGGCAAATAGACATCTGCCACAGTGGGGAATCACAGTCTCCTCTTTCCTCTGCACACAGCCTGCCAGGCAGTTTTCACCTGATCGACGGGAACTCTCAGTCCTTTTATTATGCGTCAGCTCTTCCAACAAAAAAAGAACTGCCTTGATTTGCATGTTTTCCTAGTAAATTAGGCAGCAAATTGGAGGTATGCTCATTCTTTTAATAAATAGAGCATGTATTTGTAAAATATTTTGACAATCTCCATATTGAAATTTATAATCTCTTACAGTAACTGTTAGGCACCTGTGCTATATTGAAAGCCAACATCTAATGTTACTCATGGTCTACTGTTCTACAACACAAAATATTCCTAATCATATTTCACCACTTGGCCCAGTCTTGATGCCCAAAGCAGACAGGCTTGTGGGGAGTGTTGCCGAGGTGCCAGTGTAAACACTGACCCAGCCCAGATCCTCTTAAACATTTTAACGAGGTGACAGCCGTAATCCAAAAGGCCCGTCCAAATGCTGTGCCGTAGCCACTATGCTCCCGGCACTTTGGCAGACCCATAAAGGAGGGTGAGGGGGTGTGCGTGTGTGCGTGCGTGTTGGAGAGACTGATCTTGATTGGAATCCATTTTTCAAATGCTCAACTCTGCCAAAACCATGAAGCCAAGACATGATTTGTGCTCACGTTCATTTTTATTTCGATGTTCATGAAGGGCAAGGTTTCCGGTGATGTGAAAAATGTCGGTCATTTCTTTCATTAATTTAAACTCATTGCTGTTTATAATTCTTTACTGTCGATTTAGTGCATTTATAGTATAATAGTCATTGAGTAAGTAGCTTTGCCTCATTCTCTTCACTCGTATCAATGAGCGAGATATGGTATGTTATAGTAGCTGATTAAGAGAGGCTTTCTCTCAAACTTTGCTCTCATGGCTCCTTTCTCCCACACTGCCTCAATGTTTATCCTTCTAATCTACCCTAATTCCCTCTTCCTTCCTCCCCTTTATGTTTGTCTCCCCCTCATCCTCCCTTTCACTCCCTATCTCGGGTGCCAACATTCCCTTCCCGATCTCGCTCCTCCCCGGGCCTTTCCTATCTGCCTCTCTCTCATGCCTTTTCCCTCCTTCTTGTTCGCCTCTTCACCTTTGCTCTCTTATCTCCTTTTCATTTGTCGTTTCTTGGATTCTCATCACCTCTTCTTTTTCCATCAATCTCTGTCTACTAGTCTGTGATAGTCAAGAGCGTGGAGAGGAACGCAGTGAATATGTACGAAGCACGGAAATTCCTCTTGGGTCTGGAGAGCAACGGGGTGTCGTCCTCCTCGCCCTCTGTGGCGTTGAATCCCGCCACCAACGGCCCGTCCCCGTCCCTCATCTGCCCCGTTGGCCTGGACATCCTGGCCTCAGCTGGCCTGGGGCTGAGCAATCTGGGTAATGAGACTGTCTAACTTGTTAAGGAAGTACTGCTTGTCTTGGTTTTATTTATTTATTTTTTCCCATGATGAAAAAGATACATTTGTGAGGAAAGATGAGAAGTGACCCTCTTTTGCACGAAGTGCATTAGAGATGAAAAAACATTCTCATACATCAATGTCTTTCACATCTGTACTAGTCACACACTCAACACTGAGAGTAGTCTCTCCTAGCAACACATCCATCCAAGATATCTCTGAGTCAGATCTTCCCAAAGCCTGGTCACCTGGTTAACTGAATCACTGAGTGAAAGGGATTTTAAATCCGATACAAATCAACATCCACATAAATCGCAGCCAGTGATTCATGGCTTCATCTCTCCTGGCGCTGTACAGTAGGAGTTGTTTGTCTGGAGAACCGGCTTCTCCGTGATGGTATGAATTTCATGCCAAGAAATGAGTCCCGCATGTACAAATCTTTGATCAGCCAACCATCAGAATAACCTCAATACGAATTTAGTTGCGCCACTATGAATAAATTGCGAGCTTATGAATCATAGGATGATGAATGGTTCTAATCTCGTAGGAGTTTGTTTTTTGTTTTTTTTCTGCAGTGCTGACCTCAACATGAAGGCACAGAGTTCAGCTGTTTTTGTTTGTTTTAAGGGTGACTTTTAATTCATTGTATTAAAAGGAACATTGTACGATACATATTTTACCCCCCTTATCTGCTTATTTTGCATTCATATGATATTGGATTTTTGGGGGGTTCAGACTTTAAAAACATGGAAATGAGGATATGAGTAATGCATCGATGGCAGTCGGAAAAGCAGATAATGGAATAAGCTGACAGGATGTAGCTCATGGCTGTAAGCGCATGCCGCCAACGAATCCATCACAGTTTATCTGAATTGTAAGTTATAAGAAAATCTACGTTATATTGCTTTGACATTTCTCTTCCATGTTTGAAAGAGGAGGCATATGGCAAAATGTTTAATAATATCTATGATATGCTTATTTATTTAATTTCTGCAGCCATGGGGTTAGAGGTACTCTGTCTGTCCGTCGCACATTGGGTAGATGAGCACTGATATTGGGTCTGTATTTTAGTTATTAATGTATTGCAATTCTAGCACAGAGACTTTTTCATGTTTCGTCTGATGAGAGCCTATGTTGGTATTACATTTATGAGGTTTTATTTTATGTCCATGTGTCCCCAACAAATGAGAACGGGAAATTTGAGTTTAAACTGTTGGTTACAAAAAAACAACAACAATGTGCCATGAAGTCCCAGTACAGTAGAAATGGGTTCTTGCTGTCTCGTTTAAACCCAGGGGCCCGGGCTCGAAGCTGTGGACGGCCACATCCTGGCCTTTAGTAATTGCTACATGCTTTTCTTCCTCAGATTACAGACCAGTTTGCCAGAAGAATCCCTGGCCTTATTCCTGGAGCCAAAGTAGCCCCTTGTTAAAGCCACAGACCTGCTTCTTTCTGTTTTCATACACTTTGTTTGGGTTAAGACACCAAGCACCGCATTGTTGCTGCTCTCAATAACATGGTTTTATTGGGTATGAGGACAGACTAGACATGTACTTTTGCATCCATGACCTTGTAGAAATGTAAGAAATTCTTCCTCTGACTTGCTTTGTGGTTGATGACAGTTTGATGGAATTCCTGTAAAATAGCTGGAAGACCAAGATTATTTTTTGAGGGCCTTAGTGTAACATGTGATTAGCTTGAAAAATGTCTCCGTGCTTTGACAGGACCGCCGCTGATCTATTCGTCTCCCGTTCTCTCCTTTCTGTTCTCCCCAGGCTTCCTGGGTGCGACGGGGCCCCACTCCCTCACCAACTCTGCAGCCCCGAACGCTGTCCTCAACAGCTTAAACTCCTCCATGAGCCCTCTGCAAACCCCGAGCCCCAGCACCCCCACACCCTCCCCCTCCCTGTGGCCCAGTTCACTCACCAGCACCCAAGGTTGGTATATTGTCCAATGTCTCTTTTTCTGTACTGACGTGGTTCTAGGAACTCTTAAATATACGTACTTTCAAGGACAAAACCAAAAATTTGTATCTATGTGGAGTTTATACTGTACTGTACCCAGCGACTTGTAGGTGAATTCTCAAGATCAAGTTAAAGCAGAACTTTAAGCCTTTTGTGGCTCCAGAGGGAGCGGAGTGAAATCCGTTTCCTCAAGTCACTTGAGTCAGTGTCAGTTGGGTTTTGATACAAGTTCTAAAGTTCGAAAATGAAGAAAAAAAAATATGGAGGCATGGGCTTAGAAGTCAGGTTGACAGAACTCTGCAGCCCCCTCCTCATCTCATACTGAATGCCAAGTTGCATTGTGGGTAATCTAGGCTGCCGGTTTTGACAAAGATGATGATTGCATTAAATAAAGACCTACTGCATTGATTTTATCCCTTTTTTATTGTGAGTCTAATGGAGTGAAATGCTAAATTGGTGGAGTACTTTTTAAATTGTTCGACTATATTTTAATACACATCATATCAATAATTGTACACATGTCCTTTATGAACCACTACAACTTCAACATTATTTCTGCTACATTCTTCACTGCTTTATGTTTTCAGGCTTCTCATCTCAGCTGATGCTGCACCCTGCCACCCAGGCCACCCTGAGTAGCATACTGCTGTCAAGTGTGCAGGGTTACACACAGAGTACACCGTCCCCTCCACCTGGCCTCGCCCCCATCGACAAACAGCCCAACGGGGTCCCTGACTGCACCAAGGGCCCCTGCACTCTTAATGGACATGTCAAGGTGTGCCCATTTGTGTACTGTATGCTGCATTACCTTGAGTTCACTTTTTTTGTTCAGTAAATTTAATTTGTCTTGTATGTATTTTGCTCTGTGTTTGTGTGCGTGTCCCTGTGTGCATGCATGTATAGCATCCTGGGTCAGTCTATGCAAGGATGGCAACTGCGTCACTTGCAGAAACTGTTTTGAGTCCAGCCCCATGTGACTCGGTCCAGGAGGCCAGCGGACACAATCCATCAGAACCTCTTTCCAGCAAGTCCAGCCCAGATGAAGGTATTCCAACCAACCGGCCTACACAATATGCAAATTGTCCTTGTCACCAGTATATGTGGTTGTTGCATCAAGTTAAATAACTTTTTTGGGGGGTCCTGCCATTTACAGAAATGTATTAGCAGGGCTGTGAAATTGTGTGACCAAATTATACTTTATAGCCACGAGGCCCATGTTACGAAAGCTCACATGCAGCCTGAAATCTATGACTGTACAGGCGGTACACACTGAAATGTGTAAAAATGTCAGTTTATGCAGACATCCAAAGTAGTATAGAGACAACACTGTCTGCATCTGTTTAGAGTATATTCAGCCCTGAGGAAATGCAGGTGCCTTCACTTGCCTCCCCATTTCTATCTTATCTGCTAACAACCTCCAATCCAAAATATCAAGCCTATCCTGAAATTTGAAAGTTATTAATTTGGCAGAGCACCCCCACATGCCTATCATCTGTAATGTCTATGTAACCTAGGGAACAACAGATAATGTTACTCTGTTTAAAATTATTTCTAATCCAACATTAATTCCTTTATTCTCAACCATTTTCTTTGTCCATTTTTTTCTAAGGAAACTATAGTCCGGGTTTTTAAGATAAAACTTTCAAATCACTTGTGGTAAAGGTCTTTGTAGGTCTTGTAGCAGGAGTCTTGACCTTCCTAGAAAACATTTTTAAGCTGTTAACATTTTCGCTGCTGGTGGACCTCGGCCTTGCAAACTTAACATAAATGTCCAATTTAAGCTTTTCCTTTTGAGATTTATGTAACCCTTAAACCCACTTTGAGGAAAATGCCTTGAATGAACTTTTTTCCACTTCTTTATACTGTCCCCCTAACCTCATACTCCCTCTGACTGCATTTATTGTGTTGGAACGGAGACAGATTAACTGCTGGTCTCTTAGCGGTTCAGAAAGGCCCTCATTTCCTCTTTGTCTTATGTTCGCGGTTTTCCCCTCAAACTTTCACTCTCACGCGTCTCGTTTTCCCCCCCTTTTTTTTCGGAGCCTGTCCTTCCCCAATGTGGTGCATCCCGGTAAGGTTTCCTCTCCCTCCCTTACCCCCTCCTGCGTCCCAGAATGTGTTTGGACTGGCTCACCCAGTCTGACTCGACTCTACAGTGTGGAATGAGGGAGTGCAGGGGGATTGTTCAAACATTAAACCCCAGAGAGCTTAATTAGATTGACTGACATATTATTTTACGTTACACGGTACGGCATGTACATCCAGATATTCTTGAAAGTACACACGCATACACTCGCACACAGGCACATCCTGTTACACAGCAGGTTCCTGTCAGGCTGAAATGAGAGTAGCAGAGGGAAAGCACCATAATCACACTGCTGTGTTTTAATTAATCCAGGATCCAACTGAGACTTGCCACACTTGTAACGCATGCACACATACAGTACGTATGCCCACCAAGCTACACACACTCCTTTACACTGAGTCGGCCAGTCACTGCTGAGAACATATTGTGTATGGCAGAAATGATTGTGTATTTTCTGAACAGATGACGGAGGACGGCTATAAACGCTCTGTGTTTGCACATTGTTTAATATTGGCCCAATTAACTAGAAAGAAATGAAAAAGGATCATCGGAATATGTTTTCGGGTTTGTTTCCCTTCAGGCTCTGACACATTCGTGGAAGTGGGCATGCCCAGAAGCCCCTCTCACTCAGCTAATGGGAACGAGCTGAAACAGATGCTGGCTTCGTGTAAGACGTCATCAGGGAAACGACAGGCTGTGGAGCTCCTGCAGGGCACTAAAAACTCCCATCTACAGTATGTTTGAATCTAGAGATCATTTAGAGCTCGTCTTGTTACTGTTTAGTATCCCTTCTGAGGTCATTTACAGCTCATGCTGTTACAGTTTGGCATAACTCTATTCATTCCTTCACACATGGACAAAGTGGCAGCCACAGAAACACTGTAGTGGAATCAAACCCAAGCTTAGAGTTATTACAGCTTACACTTACCTATTTTTATTTTTAAAAGTGTCAGATATGGTTTTGTTCCATATGGAGATTTAGGTAATTCTTTGCTGTCATGTAGGACTGGGTTGCACACACTCACTCTGGACAGCATGGTTATTAAAACAACCAATACCTACCAATTCTTAATAATAAAAACATACGCAGTCAAACCTGATGAGCAGGGAACACTAAGGAGAGGTTATGCAATGCCTTGAGGCTCTGTACTTGTACCTTTTCTTTGTTTTTGGCAAAGTTTTCTTCACTCACTGTACTATATTTCTGTGTGATCCCACCAGTTCTGACTGTCTCCTCTCGGACGCCGAGTCCAGCTCGTCCGACAGTCCTGTGGCGGATAAGAGGGCACCCGGCAGTGAGCGTGCGGCTGAGAGGGCAGCACAGCTGAACGAGAGGGAGAGAATCCGATTGGGACCACAGACCTCCTTCGCCAACATGCAGGTAAACACACACACACACACACACACACTGTTGTATTTTGTGAATACAGGGTTATAAAGTAATAAAACTGTCTGCTGTCTTTCCAGGCATTTGACTATGAACAGAAAAAGCTGTTGGCAACCAAAGGTAAATTGACATTTTATCTCTGGTCAAATACTACAGTGTCATCAGTAGTGCCTGGATGTAGCACATAATTAAACCTTGTGTGAAGGCAGACTGCCACATAAGCAAAAGGTTGCAACTGCCAGTAAAGTTCGTCAACAGTTATGTGTCTCCAGAAAAAGTATTTTTTGAAAGTCTCAATTTACCCCTAAGGATAGAAGCCTTTAATAATGGCCAAAATATGTAATTCACAACTCTTAAAATGGCTCTATAATTACAAATTCAAGCATTGTTCAAACACACAAACTTTATCTAAAAATGTAGTTAAGGTTCCAATGATCCAGAGATACCAACCATGTTAATGATGTGGTAAAAACGCTTCCATTTGTAAAGTGTTAAAGTTATTTTGCATTATCTTATCTATGTGGTGAATGTGTGCATCACTGCATGTCTGTATTCACACAGCTATGTTAAAGAAACCCGTGGTGACTGAGGTGCGGACTCCTACCAACACGTGGAGTGGTCTGGGCTTCTCAAAGTCCATGCCCGCTGAGACCATCAAAGAGCTGCGCAGAGCCAATCACGTTTCATACAAGCCCAGCATGAGCACCACCTACGAGGTCAGACGCACATTCACCTGCCATTTACGTCGTCTTTCATAAAGAAGTTCACCTGCTGTGATTGTGTGCATATTCTAGAAGGTTTTGTTTGTCTTAGGTAGATGTTTTTGTACCCTATACTAAGATGCAGTGAAGTCACTCCGAAATCATTCCGAACTCCTTGTTGAATGTTTTGGATTGTATTTCTTTGTTTTCTGTCTCAGGATTCCCCGCTGTCCTTGTCCCGATCCGGCAGCCGGGAAGGCGTGGGGAACGGCAGCGACTCTGACAACTGGCGAGATAGGAACGGCGGCGGTAATGGCCTGCCGAGTCACGCAGAGTTCCCCTCCGCTGTCGGCAGCCCAAAGAGGAAGCAGAACAAATCCGGTCAGTTCAGCATATTATTGTAGTGTATATGTTGCAAAGAGAAACGAGCACTGATAGTTTTTTTAACCATTGCATTGGTCATGTACTCACTTCTTTACTCTTTGTAAAGTTCAGGGGTTTTAATGTTTTCTTACTTTCAAACACGTCTACATTTGTTGGCTGATTCAAAATGCTGTCATCACTTCTTTATATGACTTTACATCTGAAACCCAAATTCTTACATGCATTTTCATTCCTGCCTCCTTCCTTTTGATGGGCAGCTGCAGAGCATTACCTCAGCAGCAGCAACTACATGGACTGCATCTCTTCGGTAACTGGCAGCAACGGCTGCAGCCTGAACTCGTCTCTGAAAGGCTCAGACCTGCCTGAGCTGTTCAGCAAGCTGGGCTTGGGGAAGTACACAGACGTCTTCCAGCAACAAGAGGTAGCGTAGGATGTGAACCCACTTCTACTAGCGTTGTGATTTTAACTGAGGGACTGTCGACCTGAAGAGAGGCACTCGCATTTTCCAAAATGGCAAAGGAATTCCACTTTAGCCACGTTGGCAGGGGACTACCGGATGGATTGCCATAAAATTAGCTACAGACATTCAAGGACCCTAGGGCATAAATCCTTTTAATTTGTCCAACACTTTAGCAAAACTAATGGCATTGCCATCAACCTCAGCTGTCCTTTTGTCTTTTAGCAAATGTCAACATGCAAAGGCAAGGCAAGTTTATTTATATAGCACCTTTCATACACGGATGCAATTCAAGGGGCTGTACAGAGAAAAGGACAAAAAAAGCAATAGTTAGAACTATATAATCATAATTCAAACAAAAGGAAATGAATATACATAAAAAGGCAGTTTTAAAAGATAACCTGTCAGTGGTCATAACGTTATGGCTGATCGGTATATAACACAACACTATTATGTGTATATTAACTTTTTTACTTACTAACTCTTAAATTTTATTGTAGGAATGAATACATTTTTGTAAAGAGATTAATACCAGAAGTTCTTGTATACTCACAAAAACATCAAATTTATTTGTCAAAATCTTATCCAGCTTTTAAGATTCAACATCATCAGGAGAGGTACGTTGCCTGCATTGGTGAGTATCAGAGTCTTGATATGTTTCCCTCATTCTTTCAGACATGATGGCAGTGGGCTGTGACCTGAATGGGGCCCACTATGAGAACGGAGAAGCTTTCCAGCCCAGCCCCCTCTATAAGTGCACATGTATTGCTGGAGCCATCGGCTGTACCCCTGCTTTCATCCAGAAGCCTGCCAGTCTCTTAGGACCAGCCCCGCTGATGGACAACATGCCGGCTGGCCTTCGCAGCAGCCAGAGCCAAAAGAAGCACCAGCAGGACACTACCTACATGTCAGGTGTGTTTGTAGAGTAAACCTGTGGAGAAGGGCAAGCCTGTCTGGCCTGGAATGCTAATTGCTGTCCAAGTTAGCTGGATGGGGATGGAGTGGGCCTTTGATTACTCTGGCAGTGTGAGCAGAGGGAAGGGTGAGGTGTGGCTGGCTGTGGTTAGACTGCCTCACAGAGGAAAACAGAAGGATGGATGGTTCTAGTTATAAACAGGAGGGACAACTCACTTTTTATAAAAAAGCACCAAAGACTCCACTTTGATGTAGCTGTGTGGTGTATTTGCTTTGCCTGAAACATATCTATATCATGATGTGTCTGATTCAGGGAAAAATGCAATTTGTCACTGTAGAAAAATAGCACTTTTTTAAAATATAAAACTGAAAGCTTTTTTGGGGAAACAGAAAGATCTGGTGCTGCAATGTATGCTTTTAGTGAAAAGAAAGCATCTGGCGATGGTATATCTACAGTCCTAACTTGTGATAGTACAGCTTGTACCTGGTCTTGTACCTGGTCTTACCCACCTTGTGGTGGGTAAACCAAGTATTTGTGGTATTTTGGTTGATACTGATCCGTGATCTGCTTTGTACATGGTAGCACACAGACTAGTTCTTTGTGTAGGGTGTTGTTGACACAGTGCCCTTTAACTGTAATACTGAAAGCTTACAGGAATCCTCCTTTAGCCTGGAAGAAGAACTGTCTGATCCAGACCACTCCCTGGAGCTCCTGCTCCAAAACCTGCGGCCTGGGCATCTCTGTGCGTGTCAACAACGACAACAGCAAATGTGAAATGAGGAAGGACAGGCGCTTGTGTCTGCTGCGACCATGTGAGATGAGCGTGATGAAGAGCTTTAAGGTGACAAGTTAGTCAAATTCCATTCACAGTTTCAGAAATCAAAACTAAAATCACTATTTTCCCCTCATAGGTGCCAAAGGGAAAGACATGCCAGCCTAAATTCCAAGCAAAGAAAGCAGAGAAGCTGACGCTCTCAGGCTGTACCAGTACCAAGAAGTTAAAGCCCACATACTGCGGTGTCTGTACAGACGAGCGCTGCTGTGTCCCCAACAAGTCACGCATGATCAAGGTCAGCTTCACGTGCAAGGGAGGCTCCAACGTACAGTGGAAGATGCAGTGGATAATGTCCTGCGTGTGCCAGAGGAAGTGCAATGATCCAGGAGACATGTTTTCTGACCTGCAGTTACTCTAACGGATCCACCCAAGTAGTCGAGAGACACAGGATACAAGCCCTGCTGTGGCAGACTAAGGACTGAAATATACGCATACTTTGGTTATTAAGTTCTCCTAAGCAGTGGTGATGCAAAACCTCATTTCATATAGGAAAAATAGCTGGAATCATTAAATAAATGAAGAAATATGTTAGTTATGATAAAAGCTTTTATGAAGCCTGTCCTCCAGGACTTGTATGTGCAATAAGAACAAGTTCTGCAGCCAGTGCAGTAGCTGTAACAGCAGATGTGGATAAACAGTACCTCAGAATACAATGGTCAGGGAACCTAGAAATGGCAAATCAGGTCATACAGATCTAACTGGACTCTGTGTTTCTGCTTACTTTATTAGACAGAACATATTTAAACAGGCCATTAATTAGACAATATTGATATATAACTTATACAGGTATATACAAAAGATTTGGTTGTGTAAAGTCATTTTTGAAAATAATCATTGCTATACAAAAAGACAGAGAAACATCCAGATTAACAGCAGATGGGGCCTTCATCTGGCGATGCAGAGTCTGGGTGCGTCAGGCATGAGTCTCCCCTTGGTGGCATCCAGATGGTCGTACTCTTCAATCAGTGAGCTGAGTGAGTTGACAGCTTCTGAAAAGAAGCTCTGCTCCATTCCTTCTACATGCAGGTAGTGGTGTAAGTGAGCCTTCAAAAGACAGAGACAGAGCACAGTGTGCTCTTAGGTCATTAAGTGTGATTATAAACAGAAGTATTTCAATCTGACTTCGATTCCCCTCTCACGCTTGTGGCAATACATATGAAAAAGTTCTTAGCAAAGCAAACAAATGTATTCTGTGCTGGATACATGACAAATACCAACAATATGACTCATGACACAACTTTAATTTGTATATACACTCATAAAAACAGACTAGGAGGCACACTGAGGGTTTTGTCTTTAGTTTTGGTGTTGACACTGAACAACCATTAGTTCAGTACAGAATGATAAAAAAAAAAGGAGAATAAAATACATACTGCAGAAAAACAGAAGAGCCATTACACTGAGTATCGTGCTTCCACTAGGACTGCAACTAATGGCAACTTTCATTCATTTCATATATTTATGTAGAAGCATATAATACATAATTTTTTTTCTTCAATTAACCATTTAGTCTATAACGTGTCAAAAACAAATGACGACTGTCTACTACAAGTTACCACAGCAGAAAGCTGCAGTATGCCTTTAAATGATTTACTTATTGTAATCAAGGTGCTTACAGTGTTCATTTTGGCTCTTTTCATACATGACAACATATGGTGACAAAACTTTAAACTCCTGTAATTCTATTTGTTTTTTACTTTACTCCCATTGCCTCGCGGTAACCGGTCTGAAATCATGACGTGAAAAAGAACGTTACTCTCAGTGAAAAAGCTTAAGACAGTCATTTAAGTACAGTCATTTAAAAAGTGTTTGAAACAGCTGTACTGTATATTAAAACGCTCAATAAATTTCAGTAGGTAGAGAAGCTATTCCTCTTTGTACTTTATTTTTTTTATAAAAACCATCCTACAGGTTTCCACTATATTGTCAGAAAAACCCAAAGGTATTGAATTTTAGATGCTAAGTAGTGGAGAGAAAGAAGACAATACAGCCTCACATTTGAAAAGGTGTAGCAAGAAAACATTTGATGCTTTAACTTGATAAATGATCTTCTAATGGTTTACAAACATGAATGAGTGAAAATGCACCTTCTTCCTGTAGAGCTTGGTAAAGCGCTCTCTCAGCTCCATGAATGAGGGCTTCACACAGGTGTTGTTGGCCAGGGCCAACAGGGAGTGGGAGTGACCCACGGGAGGCACTGAACACAGGCCCGTCTTCCAGCCTTCCTGGTTCCATGAGACAAAGGGCAGCGAAGGCTTAAGTCTAGAGGAGGGAGAAAATCACATATCAAATACAAGAAAGTGTTGCAGGAAGTTCAAAGGATAACAGGGTTCATGGGGCACCTAAGAGGACAGATTAAATTTCATTAATGGAAAAAGCTAGCGTCTTTAATTACACTTTAAACTGTTTAACAGCATCGGTTGTATTATTATTTGCCATCTTGTGCCTAGGAGAAATTTGTAGAAAATAATGTTGGTGCCACTACAAAAATGGTATTGGACCAATGAAGGATGTCTACAGATTAAAGTTAGGGGCTGCAAATAAAGATGTTCATTACCGATTCTGTTGATGACTTTTTTAATTTACCAATTAATTTCCCAGATTCCAAGGTGAGGTTTTCAAATGTCTGGTTTTGTCCAACCTGCTGTCTGAAACTTAATATTCCGATTACGAAGACCTAATATAGAGAAAGTTTGGCATTTCTGCTTTATAAATGGCAAACAATTCATCTGTTGTCAAACTATTTGGCAATTGATTTTTCGTCAGCACCTACATAACTAGTGTGTCCCTAAGAGTCTTTTGGTGGGCAATATTTCTGTGCTTTTCCTCCTCCCTCCCTCCCTTCCTCCCTTTCCTCCTCTTTTACACCATGGTCACGCTCAAACATGTGCTCTCACAGCAGCTTCTGTTTCAGTTTCTCTTGTAACGAAGACAAGGTCTGCACGGAAAGCGGTGAAGGGAGAGCAGAGGAGGTGGGTGCTGAATGGACCAGTCATGAATCATGGCTGTCGGTGCTGAATGGGAGTACTATTTGGGAGAGTTAGAGTGAAGGTCATCTTTGGGCCTATTTGGGTGGGTGTGCTGACTGACTGGCTGTTTTTGTGCAGAAGGAGACGAAGGACGGTGCTCTGACCTCTCGATGTTCCTGCGGAGGTCAGACACCTGTACATTGCCCCTGACCATGAGGGCGCAGGCCAGGTAGAGGCTGTGCTTCGGGTCGGCTCGGATTAACTGGTGGTTTTTACTGAAGGCATCAGTGAACATCTGGTCCAGTCTGGAGGGCACAGACAAGAGACAGAAAAGTGAATAAACACTTTTCAATACTGCTTCGTCCAGATATTACATTTTTTGCATCTTGACAAACCGCTGCCTTTGTGGTTTGCTTGTTCAGCACACAATGTCTCTATATAGTAACTGAAATGGCCTTGCAGGGATTTCAGGTACAGTCAAGTTAGTCTGGGGGGCCAACGGGCTAATGTTTGAGAAAGAAGAATTTTTGTTCCTTTATTTATCCAGGCAAGTTCTGCTGAGCAGGCAAGATATTTTTAAGCAACACCCTGCTCTGCGTTTATACAGTCACATGTATTCACCTCAGGGAGGTTGCACCAGTATAGTCACCATTTTTTTGACTGATGAGCAACTCCTTTGGAGCAGATGAGGTGTGTGTGGCTCTCACAAGGCTACTTTCATGGCAGTTGTTGTAGGAGGACCAGTGGGCGGCAGATCAAATGGTGTTTTTCCTGTTACAAGCATGCATCACTGAACTTGAAGTTGCCACCATCCCAGTTGATGAAATGAAAACCACCTTTGTGGTGTTTGAAAATGTAATGCCTCCTGTTTAAATGATGGTACTGATCAGAGCAAAAAACAATAGCCATTCAAAATAACAAGAAGAAAAAGAGGAAAGAAAGTAGAAAAGAGCTTTTCTACTGAGCCCACAGATCATTTTCCTTATCTCTGAGAGTAAAATCAGGTGTGCTAATGGAAACATTATATAGGTTTTAAAAAAACATAACATCATCATGATGGGCTCGACACCCAGAGCTCTGCGGGAATGAAAACAACTGGGAGGTTAAAATTGCTGCAGTGACAGCCAGACAGCTGACCTTCTGGTGGGGACACTGACATCTGCCAGTGTGTAGAGAGGGGTGAGGCTGGGCACCAGGTAGTGTAAATGCGGGAAGGGGACCAGATTCATGGCAATCTCATTCAGATCCATGTTGAGAGACCCCTCAAATCGAGCAGAGCTGCAACATTTAGAGGGATGGAAAGACAGATGAGGTGATACTGATTTAGCAAGAAAAGCCGTTTTCATAACAGTATAACAATGTAATGCTCAATTGACATGGCATTCCCAGTGGGAACCAAAAAATAGCAGGTTTTCCTCGACCTGAAGTGCGAACTGTGACATGAGTGTGTCCTATTCTAAAGGTTGGTTAGAGAGGATGGAGAAGGTAACAATGGTCTCTGGTCTGCTATGGTAACAGTCTTCTACGTCTTCTTATCATTAACAGTTATTGTAGCAAATATCTGTAATAACAGATCAAACACTTTCAGATCTTGTTCCCACTATTTACTTTTGTTGTGCATTGTACGCCCTCTACCTTCTGCCCTCTCAGAACTGGTGGAAACACAGGCTGGTTTACTAGAAAGCACCAAGGTTGCAAGAATCCTGCAGGGAACCACTTCAAAAACCAGAGCTTTTTGCAAAGTGGGCAAAAGTGTTTGATGATGAAAAAAATTATTTTTGCCCAGGTTTTCTGGCTTTGTTTTCTAACAAACACATTATTTAGCCACTCCACAAATATGTGGATTGGAAGGGTGATCACCAACAACACAAAGAGTTCATTAGCTTTTCTAGGTTAACCAGGTGGACTATGAATCTGATTTGAGCTTTGGATGGAAAAAGTAAAAAAGGTGATTAGTAGCAGTAGTATTACAATATTATTTTATTTTACTGACCCTGGCACCAGAATGTTGTATTTAGTATGTTTCTGAAACGAACGCAAGCAATAACAAGCTTCAAAATAAAAGGTTCACTAATTTTAAAAAAATCACGGGAGCATGTCTTGTGGTAAAATAAACATCTAGAGACAGACCCCTTTCCTTAAGAAGGTCTGCTGTACAGTGGGGCAAAAACGTATTTAGTCAGCCATCAATTGTGCAAGTTCTCCCACTTAAAAGATGAGAGGTCTCCAATTTTCATCATAGGTACACTTCAACTATGAGAGACAAAATAAGAATAAAAAATCCAGAAAATCCCATTGTCTGATTTTTAAATAATTTATTTGCAAATTATGGTGGAAAATAAGTATTTGGTCAATAACAAAAGTTCATCTCAATACTTTGTTATATACCCATTGTTGGCAATGACAGAGGTCAAATGTTTTCTGTAAGTCT
>JAVQJL010096245.1:0-12808 GCA_036024295.1 Nannoperca obscura
ATGCCAGGCAATTTCACCAATGTGTGTGCCCCCCCCCCCCCCCACTCCCCGCCCTCCCCCAAACACAGTGAAGCTCTGATCTAGCAGCAGGCTATCTGGCCAACCACACCAAGCTAATACTTGTTCCATTAAAACCTAGTGATTATGGGGGATTTCCTCTCTGTTTGTTTGTTTGAATGCTTAATTATCAATATGTAATTGGCATGTGTATTGTGACGTTGGGTGCGTATTCGGTGGCATATTTTACCAGAATGCACATTGCTATCGGGTGCAAACAGGACTCCCTAGTCACTGTCTAAGTTAAGCTGCATGAGAAGTTGCTCTAATGAATTAATAAATGCTAAACAAAGGAGAACTAAACAAAGAGTGAGAAATAAATGGCTTGATGATTAGTGGGTCAGAGAGATTAGTGGGGTATACAGTACAAATGATCCCCTTCTGAAATGGGAATGATTCAGGCAAAATACCCAATCAATAGTTTAGGCCAATTTAATCTCTTGGATTCTTCTGTCAATAAATGGACCCGGTCAACGGAGGTCAATATGCAAAGACAATCTAAACACCTTCAAAGTGCCTCACTATAATGTCCTCCTTTGAGTATTATCTTCTTGACAGTTCGGGCTCATAGTCAATAGGTGAATTACAGAAATCCATTCCAGTCTGCCTGGCTGTCATTTTCTTTTTTCAGAGCCACAAGTTTATTTTTGCTGCTCCAACCTGAGCCTTACCCCTCCCATTTGACTAAAAACTAAGGTTGTGGATTTAGCGCTGCGATCTCTAACCTTTAATCACCTTGCCCCGCTCTGTTTCGACCATTCTAACTGCGCTCGGCGCTCTGCAAAATGCCATTTTGTCTCCACTACTGTTCGCTTTAAGAGCTCATTTGAAGGTGCGCGCTGGCAGAAACAAAAGTCCTGTATGCTTTTATGCAGTCATCACAGTCAGCCAAGCCTGTAATCCTCAGAGGTCCGATAATGACATAGCCCCTGCATTTATTACATGGAGGAGAGGAGAGAGGGAAAACGCTGACTTTGAACAAATGAACACTCTGACCTTTATGCAATAAATATGACATGGGCCGCATAAAAAGACAAGATATCTTCCTCCTGAATGGAAGTCAACACGGATTCTGCTCCCTTGCCTCTTGCTCTCTCTGTTTCCATTTCTCTCTCCCTCTCTCTCCTGCTGGGTTTTTTTCTTCTCCCTCTTTTTCCAGCTAACAGTTAAACAAATGATGAAATCGATTTTTAATTGTTTGCACCGTTAATATTGCAATTTGTGCTCCAAAGGCACAATTTGTAGTTTATAATTTTCTCTTCTGTGGCAGCGTTGTACCTCATGTACATTGCAGAATATTACGGACAATCATCTGTCAGCCTTCTAATCTTCATGTGTGATTAGATTCTTGAATTTAATCATTAGCGAGTGTTTTCTCAGCAATGAAAGCAATAAAAAGAAATTCATTATTCATACCAGGAAAATACAGTTTTAACAGAGAGAAGCAACCTTTCACTGTGTCTTTTGTAATCTCAGTGTGATCCCAATTGAGCATCGCGATTGTCTTCTTTTGTCACCTCAGACCGCCTCTCTGACAGTAAAGGATTTATGGTTATTTCTTCCATGCAGCCTGTCCATCTGTGGCTCTATCTTCCTATGGCCTTGAGAATACGATTCAATTTATTAAGGCAAAGCAATGGACTCATTACTTTAAAAAGGTGGCAAGAGAGAGAGTGAGAAAGAGCGAGAAGTGACACACTGAATTGGTTATTAATGGAAAGCACAGCCATAGGGCAGTTGAAATTTAATGATATCCTACAAGAAAATATGAGGGTGTCACTCTCCAAAAAGTCATGCTAAATGTCAACATTTTAAGGTCCCGGCGCTAATTTTATGCCTGTGCACAGTAATGTTTTGGAGAGCATTTAGGAAACACGGCCCAGTGGCCAGCCTGATTATCCCGCTCACCTTCTCTCCTCTCTCCAAATGGGTTTGTGCAGCAAGCGATTTCATCTCTAAGTGAAGGGAACATTAGGGAGGGGAGAAAGAGAGAGCGATAGAGGAAAACACGCAGTTTGATTTTCATGCTGTGATAAGAGAGTGGGAGCCAAATGTTACCTGTTAATCTAGCCCAAACCGACCGGGGCTCTTGACTTTGTCCCCCAGCAGGGATGGGGCAAACACTCATTTTCCTCTCTCCGTGATGAAAAGGAAATTAGCTTAAATGTGATGAGGGCACATTAGTGTGTGTGCCGTGCGTGTGTGTAATGAATGTGTGTGTGTTTGAGGGTATTTGTTTGCATACGTCTACCTGCGCGTGTGTTTTCTCTTTCTAAAACAGTGTATTCAGTACATTACACACATATGCACAACATATGCAAGTGATAGTCATTCTAAAGGAATTTGTCTTGTATGGATCATCACACACATTCTCACAGTATGTCCTGCAGGTTCTTACTTACATTAAGAAAAGTGAATCTAACCCTCCAGATGCTGTGAATAACTACATTTGAACCTTTGTTAACACTTGGAAACCAGCTTTTACAAGTGCTCAGAGATTCAAATTGAAAAAAAAGAAACATACAGTAACATCTACGGTTATTAAAACAAGAAGAGCATACTATAGTACCAGTTTAAAACTATCATACAGTTAAAGCTGGATTTATTATACCTGAAAGACCCTCCAGAGTGCAGACATCATTTGCAAGCTAAGCTACGTTCATGATTTTTTAAAGTGCTCAAATTGCATGCAACTACTTTTTTTGCCCAGCTCTGCATCACTGCACGTGTACCAGAAGATAGATATTTCCCATGACAAGATTTTCCAAATCCAAAGCTTTAAGTGCAGGTGGAATAATGCTGTGTTGGCTGCTAATGGCTGTCCGAGAGGTCATAACTACTCCATTTGAAGGAGGCTGGTTTCCCCGCAGCCCTGGCAGGTCAAATCAAATGTAATTGTGCAGTGAAAAGCAGTGCCTTGCTTTGTGTTGGCTGTGCTGACAACCTCCAGGTTTAGCATTCAGTTCTCCTGCTGGGAGGAACACAGGTTTGCAAGGACAAAGGCTTCACCTGTCAATATATCACACTGACTGGCCAGCCAAATGTACCTCCTCTCTCCCTCTCTCTTTCACCCTCTCTCTCCTATCTCTCTTCCTCTCTGTCAGTCTTTCATTCTCTGCACACCCATTCTATTCCAGCCTCCTCTTCCTCCGACTCTGCCTCACCTATCCATCCATCCATCCATCTTCTGTCTTCAACCATCTATCTCTCATTCCTGGCATCCTTCTCGTCCTCTCTTTCTCCCTCTCTCTTTCTCTCTTTGTGTGTCTTTCTGTATCTTCCTCTCCTCCTGCTCATACTGCCTTCGTGTGAGGACTCAGCTGAAATGTCCTGAGGGACCCAGTTTCAAACACAGGAACCAGAAACATATGGCACATTTTCAACTCCCAAGGTCAATTACAGCTATTTATCCAGAGATTGCAGCTAAATTTCCCAAGGTTTCTTCTAGATTTACCACAGATTGCAATGTGTGTCTGTCACATTTTAAATCAGGCCAGTTTCCCCTGCTTCTCTCCGCTCCCTGTGACTTTCCATCAAGTATTCCAAAGGCTTTCAAGTGGGTTTTAGACATGTTTTATCTCTGGTTATCATGTGCCCCATCTTTTTTGCCTCAGCTTTGCTAGGTCCAAATGCCGCTTGCAACACAAATCTAATAACATGTAAATTGGAGATAAGCCCAGATCCCTCCAAGTGATATTTTCTACATTCATAGTTTGTCAAGTCAATTCCTGGGCCCCTGTTTTAGCAGCACAACACATGAGGAGTGAGAAAATTAACTGGATAGGTGATTCATCATTGCTAGCACACTGTCAAGGACTCCCTCTGCAGCTATTGAGAGCAGGGTGGAGGAGGAGGACAGAGGGGGGGAGGCGTTGTTTTAAATTATGGCATTTCATTCAGAATGCATTGTATTTACAGCGTCCCATTTTTATTTGTGGCTCCTATTATCCGCCGAAACAGTTGTGCATGAAATGTTATTTGTGACAGGGGTGACCTGCGAGTGTTTTTCCACACAGTATTTCATAGTCGGGGGGCCTTAACTGTACCTTTACCGTACGGTAAGCACAAGAGGCTGTCACAGCTGCTGTTGGCAGCCTTGCTAGTGGAGAAATATCACCTGGAAACAGAGTACTCCATTCCACCGGCCCCCATCACTCCAACGCCTGTCGCTGTAATTAAGTTGAAGTCAATGATTCTGGAGCGATGGTGAGAAATAAACATGCAAACACATGCCAGCATTCGCAGCCAGGCACAGAGAAAAAGGGAGGGGGGGGGGGGCAATAACGTTAGAAACCACAGATCTAGATCATGTTCCGCTGGAATTTACATTTGAGTTGCATTAAGCCTGTTTTGATTATATTGATTAAATTAGTCACTTATTAGCTTCCCATTCCTTTTTTGGTTGAAAATGCCTGTATTTATGCACCGCTCCTGGTGGAAATGTTATCTGACAAGGGGTGCTGTACGGTAGTTGGAGTCTGTCGAACAAAACATGCTGTTTGCTTTTCCCAGAGCATGACAGGTTGTTTCCCCTGCAACAAAGCCATCAAATATTCTGTGTGATCCAATGTTGTGTTTGAGGGGAGGCCTGCTGAGTGGGAAGCCGGAGTTTGTTAAAGCAATGATTTATGATTAATGCCAACACTAAATAAGGGACAAAGTGCCTACAGTACAAATCAATTACAATGCTACAACAGCAGACCTTTCCCCGAGGTCTACTAACGTCTCTAGTTGTTATGGTGATTTTATTGGAGGTGGGTGATGCATGCATATAATGCATGCAATACATCTATATCAACCTGAGCTGGAGCCAACTGTAATGCTTTTGATCTTTGATTAGTTATTTTATTGAGATAAAATGGGACTTTCATGTTATGCCACTGTATAAGGAGAGTGCATTTCATATCTCCACCCATACACCCCCCCCTCCCACCAAAATACAGACAGGACTGCACCAAACAAAACAAATTACCACAGGAGTGGCTTCTTAAAAGTAGGCAATTCATTATTTTTATGAAGTCAAATTATAAACAAATTTTAATCCATTAGGCAACCATCCATTCTAATTAATCAACAGGAGTGAACTCTATCTGAAAAAGGAGAAAGGTTGTTTACTCTCTCTCCACGGACCAGCGGTGCATATTTCACCATCTTCCTCTCTCAGAGAAAAAAAAAACGTTCTTCAAATTACAAACCTAAACTGTGAATCCTAACACTCGACTTTTGGCGCAGAGATGTTTCCAGGGCATTTGCAGATGCTTGAAATAATCTCCAATGTTTTTGCTCAATCTGCTCTGAGGATGGGTGAAATAAATACTTTAAACTAATTAATGTAAGACCAGCTGTTCCCAGCACTTGGCTGGCGTTGGTGAATATTGATGGGAGGGAGAGGCAGGGCTGTTCAGCTCCACTCGCTGTTTGTACAAGATTCAGCCTGCCACATAAACAGATATGAATACTGGATGAGAGCAGAGAGGTGCTGTGCACAACACAGCCAGGGTTCCACATTACAAATAAAACTTTTCCCCTGTTTCATTAAATTAACAATTTCAACAGCTGATGGTGCAGACTTCCTGTGGAGATCTTTCTTATGACTGGATGTGTTTAATAAACTGTCTCTCTGCAAGATTGTAGCACTTACAAATTGTTGACTTGATAAAAGCCCCCTGGACTAAAACATGTGTCAGATCTGCAACAAACGGCGGTGTCCATACTGTTTTAGTTTGACCGGGTTGCATCTGTGTCTGCCGGTCTTCCTCCTGCTTTCTCTCCCTCCCTCTTGTGCTCCTCTTCCCTCCTCTGAGGCCTGGTGGAGAGGCTGGACAGCAGATGGCAGGGCCCTACCCCTCTGCCGGTGATGAATGGAGGATGATGTCATCTTAGGTTTGACAGGCACCCGTGCGTGCATACACAAAGGAAGCCCGAGCCTCTGGGGTCAAAACTGTGGGCCTGCTTCTGATTTTGGAGTCCACATGACATCTCTTAAATGGGGGAAGCTGGATTTATGTTGTGGTTGATATTGTTTAACCCCAAACTCGGGGGCCTTAAGGAGACACAATACAAAGGAATCTCCGAGGGACCAGTCAGTCCACTGTATTTGTGAGAGGAGGGAAGAGCTGGGATTGGCTGCTGGAGATCAATACAGACCCAGTCATTGCTACTGGTCAATTCAAGTCAGGATCAATATGTGTCAGCATCGCCAAAAACTACTCAGATATCACTTAGTTTTTTTTCCAAGTTTCCCAATGATTAATCAGTTTTCAATGTTCTTATTTGTCTTTGCAGAAGACAACTCAATGTGCACCCCAACAGCAAGAGACAGCTATGAGAGGTTGTCCCTGGCCGGACAGGCCCTGCCTCCCGGCTTCCCCTCACCATTTCTCTTCCCGGATGGCTTGTCGTCAATAGAGACGCTCCTCACCAACATACAGGTATTTCCCGCCGATAAGAGTTGAGCCCTAATAACAAGACAAGAGTTAAACAGATTTTGACACAACTTGCTTAAAACCACACGCAGTAACTCCAGCATCCTCGGACGGTTGTACAGTATCCCTGCACAAGGCCTTTAACCTCATTTAGCCAAGCCAATTCACACATTGATCGTTTCAAGCTGCTACGTGTAAAGTTTTAATGTGATCTGGCGTATTTGAAATGATTCCGATGCCGTGAGCGCTTGTTATGGAACAAGCAGACAATCCTGGTGCAGAAAGAGAAAACTAAGCAGGTGTTTTTACTGCCAGCGTTCCAATAATATGTCAATGTTTTTCCTATTTTTTATGCTATTTTTCCCAGATCTCTATAAGCTGGTAATGGAAAATACCACTGCTATTGTTTCTCCATAGTTTAAGGCTCTCCATTCTAAATGAGTGGTAAAAGTCATTGTCATGATGTGGACTCTCTACAAGAGGTCATTTTTAGTCCGAAAAGTGAACGTCATCCACATCCTCCTCGCCAAACACATGAACATGAACAGCATGAACATTAGGACTACCGATACACTCGTCTGTAAATCTGCATACCTTAACAATACCCATCTACTCAGAGTGCCATTTAGGCTTCAGCTCAAACACCCTCAGTCAGAAAGATGAATGTATTTGTCTTCTGTCTGAGTTTAATGATGTGTGCACACTGCTGCCCTTCTCGTTGCACTTGTTCCGTTGGCATAAGAGTCCTGCTTCTCCTTTGGCTCCGCGTGGTAATTAGAAAGCCACAAGGAAACCCGTCGCAAGCTCCCAATACTCCACTAAGTCATCTTCGATAATGATCTTCGCGTTGAATATTTATATACAAATCAACAAAATGAAACCAAGCGGAAAATGAAGATAAAGCAACTTAGAATAAATTGGGGTCAGAAGAATCAACAATTAGTAAGATATAGCCCAGTGCATTTGATATAATTGCATGCGGATGGGGAATAATTGTGATGAAAACGACTGTACAGCTTTCACGTGACAATTCAGCATCTGTCAATTCAGGACTGTCAGGCGTATATTTGGAATGGCAGGAATGTAATTGATACGTGATAAGACCCTTTGTCATTCATATTATTAATTCCTGCTGTGTGAGGAGCTGCAGACTAATACTGTGTATTCACACCAGTCCAGTTACGGTAGTCAGCTATGTGGTTAAATGGGATGATGCAGGAGAAGTATAGACGTGACTGTCTGTACTTCTTTACTTGTAGAGTAAAGATGCTGACCTTGCCTGTAAACCTTTCACCCTCTACTTAGTAGAGACCGGAGCTTTTGACCAAGAGGTGAGCTTCGTCTTAACCTTTAGTGTGACGGCGCTGGCCGGTGTTTTCTCCTTCAATCAAGCAATCAAGCAAGCGCCTCCCTGGTCAGGTTCAGATAGCTCCGTCTCAGCCTGTATTTCACGGCTTTGGCCAAAAGGGGTCAGACATACGCAGCACTCGTCACTATCATTCATTATTTGAGAAATGATTATTACAAAAGCTCGGGTAGGTAGGTCCGTGTTCGTGTTTCTAGATCTTGCGGGAGCAGCTAAAAGATAATGACATCTTCGCAGATAAAAAGGTGGTAATACGCCTGAAAAGAATCATGTAGCAGCAGTCAGCTTTTGGCCCTGCGCTCTGCTTCGCTACTGTGGGCAGCACAAAGAGCTGCTGGCTGTGACATACTTTCAGTGTGGTTTGCTGTCACTTCATCTTGAAGCTCTTAAATAGCCCACATCACTCTCGTTTTACGTGCTCCCCCTCTCCCCCCTTTTTTCCGTATATCTCTGACTGTATATATTCATGCGTGTGCGTGCTTGTGTGTGTGTGTGTGTGTGTGTGTGTGTGTGTGCGTGCAGGGACTGCTCAAAGTGGCAATTGACAACGCGAGGGCTCAGGAGAAGCAGGTGCAGCTGGAGAAGACGGAGCTGAAGATGGAGCTGTTCAGAGAGAGGGAGCTCCGGGAGACTCTGGAGAAGCAGCTCGCCATGGAGCAGAAGAACAGAGGTACTGCCTGACGACTACCTGGCACTGAATCCTCCCCGTCAGCCGCGCGTGTGTGTGCAGGGAGGAGGGGGGGAGGGGGGGGCGTGCGTAAATGTGTGTTTTTCCGCAGCAGCTCAGACTTCACAGGCCCGTGCTCATGTAGACGTGATAGCTCCTGATTGTGCATACACAGTTCTGCGTGTATGTCTCTTATTGAAACACTGGCACGCAGCGAGCGTCCGTGTTTCTTTGGTTACACGGACGGCGATGTGCTTAGCGCCGGTTTTCCTGCTCTTAGTCAGTTAACGTAATTGGTAATACACATTAACTTAGAGAAATTCACTCACAGTCTCATGTTAAATGCATCAGCTTCATAGTCTAACTGTGTCGTTTATGTTTAATGAGAGAAATTCATGAAAAATATCCCAATACGTTTTTCAATTTGCTTTAATTCCCTCTAGCAGTTTGTTAAGTCGCAGTCACTATATTCTTTTATTAAAGAAGATCTTTATATATTATTAAATATTTAAGTTTAATTGATTTCCGTTCCTCTACTATGGTATGCTCGATTTTTTAAATGAGGATATTATCTTTTCCTGCTAGAATGCAATAGCTACAATAATCGGATTTAAGTCTGAGATAAGGCCCCACTAATTCGCCCCATAGCTCATTCGTTGTCACTGTGGTCTTCCTCCGTCTCAGCGATCATTCAGAAGCGTCTGAAGAAGGAGAAGAAGGCCAAGAGGAAACTCCAGGAAGCTCTGGAGTACGAGTCCAAGAGGAGAGAGCAGGCCGAGCAGACTCTGAAGCAGCCGTCGCCCTCCGACAGCATGCGTTCACTCAACGGTCAGACGCTCCACCGTGAGACACTGTTATTGTGCATTTCACATGCAACACTTTCCGACACTACAGGCACCGGGGAATAAAACGAAATGTTAGATATGATTTTTGAGGAGATAGAGTGCAACTGTTGGGAAGTCACGGATGACTCTATCCTTTAAAACCTAATTATTTTGTAACAATACAAATAAAACTCATCTTTACAGTATCACATAAAGAGATGGGAATACTGTATGTTATGTAAAGTGCAACGTTTCAGCTGTTAAAATGTACACGATTGCTTCCCCTTCTCATTATGGCCTATGAGGTTTTGCATCCGGTGCACAAGGGGCTGCAAGAAATTGTTTGAATTGTTTTATTGTTTTATTACACGCCCTCCAATGTAAAGTCTTCACATGCCTGACTCTGTCCAACTAAAAGTATAAAACCTAAAAATGCTCAGTATACAATGATTCTTTACAATGACATTTTAGAAAGTGAATGTTGGTGTGTTGCAGATAAATAAGTCTCAGCCAGAGTTAAGTCATGTAATTCATATATACAGTACATTACACTCCCTACACATCTGTACTTTTATTTAAGCAATTTGTTGAATCAAAGATTAGAGCATCTAATTTTTTCTCCCCCCCCCCACCACTATTATGAGCACACAGAGAAGCACATTTCGTGCAATGCACACATTCAGTTCCGGAAATATGGCTCGAGGGCTCGGCCTCTTGTTTTGAGTGAACGATGCTGTGAAACTGGCGTTGTGATAGGTGGTTGTCGGGGATGTTTAACGGCGGTGATCCCTCTCTTCTCTCAGACTCTCTGACCCCTGAGATGGAGAGTGACCGCAGCAGTGGAAGAACAGATGCTGAAAGGACAATACAAGGTACAGGGGCTCAGATGAGACAATAAATCTCTCTCTCTTTCTCTGGCTCTCACTCTTGCTCTCTTTCTCTTTGCTCCACATCCCCCCCCACCCCACTTCCTCTTTCACTCTCCCTCACACACACACACACACACACATGCGCACACACAGTGCTTGAGCTTCTGTGCCTGCTGTTCGGGCATACAGCTCACCATCTGGGCCACAGCACTGGGTCAAGATCATTGGTTTTCTGTAGAAACAATATTGTTCTTTTTCTTGACTTTTCGTGGCCGTGATGCTTTTAGGACACGGATCTTTGTTGGATAAAAAAAAACCGCTGCACAATACAGTAGATATTAGGAGAAAAAAAGTGACGCAACTAAGCTAGGAGGTCGCAGAGAACGAATGAAAGAAGTGGTTTGTTTACCGCTCAGGAAGCGTTAATGAGTCATAAAACCACAAAAAGCAGTGGAATCGCCCCTTTGATAGTAATAAACGTGGCAAATCAATCCATTTTATGAATAAGCATGGTACATTTTTAATGGTTTGTTTGTTTGTTAGCCTTGGGGGTGCAGTGTGTGTTCGGGGAAGGGCGCTCCAGTGATAACCTCTGTAGACTGTCTGCTATCTGTGTTTACCCAGATACAAGACACCTTGCAGAGGTTGAATATCCTCATTATTACTCGAACGTCTTCCTTTAATACGCCTCAGCTGCGTCTGCTCAGAACGCCGCCCTTATCAGCGGGAGAGGTCCCAATTTATCCGGAAAAATGCTCCGTGTAATTTGCTGTGAAAAGTGGAAAATATTCATCTTTGTATGCAAGAATAAGTTGGGTCCCTTTTAACTCTTTAATGTTTGATGAGTCTACTTGAACTGATATTTTGTGAAAGGGCAAAAAGAAAGAAAATGTACTAAGAGAAGTGATGACTCCTCCTTAATTAAATGTCATTCAGTCACTGCAGGGATCTGAGACAGTTTGATGGCCCAAAAAAGGAAATCCATATGTCATCATTTAAATACAAAGATAACTTCCAGATACAGTGTAATTATAGACCCCTATTTCATACCAAATTAGTATATTTAGCCACTTTCATTTCTTTAAACTTACACCAAGAGCAGGCCCTTCTGTAGTGTAATTGTATCAAATGAAATGTGTTCGAGCTTTACAGTGACAGCAGCCATTGCCCTGCTTAAACGTGTAATCTAGGTTGAAATAAAACAGATTTATTTCTTTTTTAAATGTTTTTTTTGGGGGGGATCTAATCCCTGTTAGGAACGGTGGAATGCGGCCATGGAGCGTGTCGTTTTTTTGCTTTCTCTCAATCACACTGATCATTGCCTTGAAGAGTGGAATGAAGTAGGAAGCTGAATAACAGGCAGCATTTTGTGTTTTTTGTTCAATTAGAGAAGCATTTGTCTGCCACCCATGTCTCCCCTGCTCTACTCTGCAAGCCTCGCTGTATAATTAACCTCAAATGGCAAAAAAAAAAAAATGATGTTGATAAATTACACAAGCAGAAGGGGAAAAAACAAGCCTATCACTCGCATGAAAGCCGAGAGAAATGTGTGGGTATAACTCCAAACTAAGGAAGGCGAATGGAAGGAGAGAGAGAGAGAGAGAGAGGGAAAAAAATAATGAGGGCATAATTTTAGAGAACTAATTATTTCTATTTGTCTTTTGTCACACTTCTCTAATTCTGTGATATTAACACAGTCTGTGTTTATTAATTGCTTTTACAGTGTTTTGAATCGGGTCCAAGAGGGAGCGTGGCTCTTTTCACAGGCAGGCGAGCTACTGGGACTGTACCTCGCCAGTACTGCCTGGCAACGGTGCACATGTGAATATCTTCCCCCAGTATCTCCTCTGGTTCCCTGCCGCTTCCCACTCGATGTGTTCGGCAAGTTTACACGACCCTGTGCGCAGAGATAAAGTTCTTTGTTGCAAGATTAAACATCAAAACAGTTAAAGTGAAATTAAAATTAAATGAATGAATGTCACTGAAGCAAAAAAGACTGTAATTAATGGATCCCTTAATTGTCTTCATAAAATATTTGCATGGGCATAATTTGCATAATTTACATGTATTAATTAATCTTTCAAAGGAATTTTATGCTGAGAGAAGCCAAAAATTCCCTTTGTTTTATTTAGCATCTAATGAAATATTTATTCTCTTTAATGAACTTTTCATCTTGATTTGAATATAAAAATACTAAAGTTTTAACATATTTTAATGAGACAGCCTTTCATAGAACAATGTGTCAACACGTCACCGGTTTTTCTAGTCACGTATGTAAAGCAGATGTTTCAACATTTGCACTCATATTGCGCCCCCTGATTTGAAAATGGATTTGAATGAGTGAGATTTGCTTATCGGGCGCCCTCACCCGTCTTTCATGATAATTTTATCTGTCAGAGTTAAAATGCTGCGATCCTCCTCTCGACAACAAATTAAACGTCGTCATCCGTCGAACGACCGGATCGTCTTCGGTTTCATCAGCTCCCCCCCCCCCCCGTAGACTGTTCCAACTGTGAAGCTGCTCGGGCAGGTAGACCTTAGAGGCGAGCGGCGTGATGTTTTCGTCTGCAAGGCGTGTTTGTGTGTATCACGTTGTGCAT
>JAVQJL010096246.1:0-25211 GCA_036024295.1 Nannoperca obscura
CCCCCCCCCCCCCCCCCCCCCCCCCCCCCCCCCCCCCCCCCCCCCCAGCAGGATGGGGCTCAGATAAAAGTCGTTCTAGCCCTGAACTCCCTACAGGGTGTAGGGATATGGAAAGTGATAATCCTTCACAAATAATTCCGCTCTTCACTCATTAGCCTGTCATTGTGAAAGATTAGTTTGCGTATACATGTAGCTGTGGGTCCGTATGTGTGTATGGCGTGCTGACATGCATGCAGTTGCAAGTTTGTGTCCTTTTACACAGTCTAACCTTGTCGTCGTGAATTCCTGAGACTTGCTCGAAGGTCTTCTCACCGACCATGACTGCAGCTAGGTTGGCGGTGTAGCTGGACAACACCAGTAAGCAGAAGATGGCCCAAAGGTTCATCAGGAAGCGCCCGGTCCAGCATTTAGGAGTCTGCAGTTTTTATTTTTTGGTTTAGGTTTGTTTTGCTTTTGTAATAATGATAACAATTATATTAATCAAAAATAGAAAGTAAATAGCAGACCTGTTTGATGAGTGAATCTAAAAATATCAATGCTCAAAACTGAAAAATGCCATGATGTCAAGCCAAAAATGAAACCGACTGAAGACAAACAACACGGAGGAAACTGAGATAACAAAAAAATTGTCCTCATGAAAGATAAGGGCAGGAATTACAACGATTAAAAATACAAATGTGTTATGAAAGGTGCTTTTTAGGTGTATACATAAATGCAGAGCCCCCTTGAGGTTCTCAAGGTCACCCCCCCCATTCTCCTATTCCTTAAAAAAAAATCAAAATTTAACCCCTGAGGAGTAAGAGTTAATCAAAGTTAATCAAAGCAGACCGGGAGAAGAGCTATTGCAGAAGATAAAATCCGACAAAGTGTGACACATGGAGACACATCAGAAATATCTTTCCGTGAAATTGCCAGCCTCGGAGCATAAATCCACCTGAACACTGTGATCATTTATTTATTCCACCAATTAAAATCCACTTAACAAAAGAAAAGAGATGAATTTCTAGTTTTTAAAGGGGTTGCGATTAATGAGACATTAATTATACAAACAAGGTTGTAACCCATTATTATGAAGCTGTATTATGAATGTTTTGAGCTCTTAGCATTATTAGTTGGTGAACTGACACATAGATGCACACATTTTTCAGTAACATTGTTTTTTGTTGTTTTAACATTTGTTTTTTTAATATTTTTTGCACTATGGTGCTTAGTTGAACATGTAATGATCCGGGTGCCATGTAACTGTTGGTATTTCATTTTAAAATGTGCTTACAAGCTATTCATTTAAAGGGAAAATGTGGTAAATAGGACACCTGTGAACATATGAAATTAAAATTGAAGCCCTGTCCCCCTCAGTTACTGTTGTTACACCTGTCAAGCTTTCCGTTCTACATGCAGTTTACAGTGATAGCAGGGGCACACTTACCACTTGAATTTGTGAACAATTTAACAAAGGATCCTTGATTTCAGACAGCAGTAGACAAAAACAGGAGTCTAATTTCTAGCCTGTAACTGTCAATTTTGCAAGCTAAAATGACAACTGTTGCTGGCAGATTGTAATAGTAAACTACCTTGCTAATTAAGCTAACATTACACCCCCTGAGATTGACATTTTATGTTTCCAGCAGACTCATTTAAAACAAGAATCCTGTAAAACGGGATTTAATGGCACACTTGATGGACACACTGTACATGATATAGTTAAATAGCGAAACTAAAGCTGCATGTCCCAGGCAAAAAGTCTAGTTGATAGATCGATGATCAACGTAGCAGCATTGTTCTTATATTGCAGACTGTGATTTGATTTTAATACCAGTCCTGTTTGGCAGCTTAGCCTACAACTTGTTCTCATTTTCACACATTTTAACTTAATGTTACAAGAAAAAAAGGCTTTGAGGACAAGGACTAAATGTGTTTGGCGAACATAACACTGGTTAGCTGCTACATTACCCTCTGCTAGTATCCAGGACCAGCTTTCGCACAGTGGGTAAATACTATACAGTGAATGTGCAAGTCTTGAACAAAATCTTTTGGTTTGAGAAGAGGTCCAAATCTTTTAGAAACTGCAAAAAACCACTAAAATAAAGGTGACTCCAGGGAGATAAGCGATTAATATCAGTTTAGCAATGAATTTACTTGCCCATTATTTTCCTAAAAGCCCAAATAAACATGACTGTTTGGCTCTGACCCAGCATACAGAGGGTTCAGAGAGTTGCTCAAGGACATTTGAACAGGTCATAAGTCTGCTAATGAACACAACCTGTTAATTGACACATTACCAGTTGCGAGGATCAAACCTATGACCTTTAATTATGGGAAGGTCTCTCTAATCACTTGGCCTCCGTTCCACCCAAGTCATTTGCACTGCTTCCTTTAGGGACAAAGTGTGATTATGCGTTTAAAGAAATATCTTGATGGAGTGCATACTCACTAAAAGGAGTACGATAGACAGGAATAATTTAAGCAAATTGTGCTTCAGATATTTATCCGAATATGCTGCATGACAATATGAAGAGCAAGCACAAGTTACCATAATGATGGATTTCACACAGTATGTTGCTGTTTAAAAAACAAAGAATGCCGAGGACAGTTGTTTTTCATCGGCGCTGTGGTTGAGTATGTGCGGCAGTGTGACTGTGGGTGTGACACGATCAGTCAGATCTGACAGGTTTCTGAGGAATGGCGGTACTACAAAGGCACATTTAATATCTTTACGTAATACCAAACAAATGACATGAAAATAAGAGGTTTTTTTTTTAATCTTTGAAGGAAAAGAGATTGTTTTTCGTTCTGCTACATATTTTTCAATGAACAGATTTACCTAAGGAAGTCTGAGGATTTGACTTCCATTTGTCTTTGATGATCACTGGTCTCACACATGTTTCTCTCGCACTAACCTTCATTGCCTGGCACTCCAAATTTGCTCACCCACTTGCCCTCTCCACTTTACATCATCGTCTGTCTGCCCACCTCCATGTCACCCTCATTTTGTTGCTTTTCTCGTGTCTGCTTACCCACTTACCCTTTCAACCCTGTCTCACCATCTTTCTGTCAACCTCCCTATTCCCATTTTTTTTAAAGCCCATTTCCTGATTTGAACTCTCCCCTTTCCACCACCCCATTGGCCCTCTTCCCCCTGCCTTCTTGTTTTCAACTTTGTGTCGGACTACTTCGGGGAGTTAACCTCTACTCAGTTCCTCTTTTACCACCTTCATCCATCCCCATCACCCTCGCCATAACTCCTTCAATCTTTGTCAGCCCACTTACCCTTTCCCCTCTCTCTCTCTCTCTCCGTATATGCATTATCCTCCCTGTACCTCTCCACTTCATCACTGCCTACCTTCTTAACCTCTCATCTATCCATCTTTTCTCTCTATCATCTTTCTCATTCCACTTTCCCCTCTAACTTCCTGTTTTCTGACTTGCCCTCACTGTTTGTGTACTCTTTCCCATAATGCTCATCCCCTCCTCCCTTTCTCTTCAATTTCTATTCCCTGTCCCCCCTGCATGATGCCTATTTATCACACAGAGGAGAGCTACTTTACCTTGGTGGCGACAGTGCGTCCAAACAGTATGGCGTAGCAGAGATTGAGGGCGGAGGAGTAGGAGAACACGCGCAGTCTGTTCCTGCCATGTGGTGTCATGCCGAAGGGGCTGTTCCACTCGTACAAGGTGAGGAAGAGCGCGGTGAGATGCAGCGTGACAAAAATACCCACCCACATGGACCAGTGAAGAGGCCACATGAAGGCTCCGATGGGGGCTGCAGTGTCCCGGCTACGAACCTGGTAGGTCAAAAACAAAAATGTATTTATCATTCAACCCCCAGTTTGTTAGATCTTGTCTGTAAACATCTCTTAAACACTTAGTTTTGAAAAAATTACATACATTGTTTTATTTTGTGCTGTTCATCATTTTGTAAGGGCGAGAAATCGCTGCTTCAAATAATGGAGTCTCATTTTGAAATGGAACCGTACTGTCAGATCATACTACACACTGCTGTTTGTCAGCCACAGAGGGAGATGTTAACCAACCAAAGAACTGCAGCCTGTATGAGGACTTAAATGGCCTCCTAGACTATAACGGACATTCATTTTAACTTTCATAATTAACATGTCCACTAAAAACGCTGCAAAGTAATTATACACAACTAATGATCTTCTGTTTCTCACCAGAAGAGCGTGGGAGTGGGGCATAAGGGCAAAATTAAGTATTTGCAGACCATATCGTCAATTCATACTGAGATTGACAAAGCAAAGTAACACTCAGTATAACGATGCTGCCACTGACTCCAAATGAGGAATATTTTCAGGACATGACTTTAATTATTAAAATTCAAACTCCAACAAACTGATGATGACTTTATGCATCTGTACCAGAATGCCCAGGCTGGTGGAGTAGAAGGGTGAGGTGAAATCAATGACTCTGCTCCTGGCAGAGTTGATGGAGAAAGAGGTTACAGCCATGTCAGCGGTTCCACTCAGAAGGTCGCCGACCAGCCCCGTCCAGCGTCCTGTTCCGCTCAATGCTCCATACTTCCCGTCTCCCACGATATAAAGGTCAAAGGTGAACCCCATGTCCTCTGCCAGTTTCTCCAACAAGTCGATGCAGTACCCGTAGCAGCACTTCCTCAGGTCCTCCGGAAGGTCTGACAGGAAAGAAGCGATGATGGCGTGAAATGTATTCATTTGGATATTCATATGCATGCTTTGGAAGTGCAGAGGTTGCACTTTTGAGAATTTGCCACAACTGTTGACTATGAATCATGGAAAATGTGCTTGAGTGTTTTTAATGACCCCTGCACTCAGGCTAGGAATACATTTAGTCGCATTAAAACGTGGGCTGGAAAAATGTAGCAACTCTTGAACTACATATAGGAAAAAAAATCTGAGTTGGCAAAGTGGACACGCTATAATATACATTTTTGATGATCCCTTATTGATTTTAGTTTTTAAAATCCACTCCAATCTTGAGGAGGAGCAGTGGAGATGTGGGCAGTGACATAGCAATGGAATCTAACCCAAGAGATCTGAGAGTTTATATAAGAGAAGCTTAGAGTAAATTAGAACTCATGTCATGCATGTCCTCTCACAAGTTGTTGAAATATTTAGTTCTAAGGCAAACTAGTTCTTCATCACTACAGTATTCAAAGGACAAATACCAAAACAAAACTCACCATTTCCCGCCCATTCTGCAGCTGTAGCGTTTGGGTTGTGCAGCTGGTTGAAGAGGCTCTGGATTATGTCGGACCTGTTGGTTCTGGGGTCTAAACAGAGCTGACCAGCTGGACACAATCCATCCTCATCCACCTCCCGTGTGAAGACAAACGGGTGTTCCACCAGCGTCACCACCCTCAGGCGGTGTCCCTCTACGGAAAGTCCGGGTCTCCAGCGTCCTTCAACTTTACTGTCCCCCTGGCCATCCCCTCCCCTCACCCCAGCTCCAAGACCATGTCCCTGGCTGCTCCGGAACCCTCCCACAAGTCCCAGGATCCCCCCTTCTAACTCCAGCCTGCCTCGGGTCCACTGGCCTACAGTCACCCAGGCCGGCTGGCCAAGAGCACCCCTCTTCAGGCTCCACACGTGGAACAGCTGGGAGGAGAAGACCCGAGAGAGGCCAGCATCTACCTGGATCAGGCCTGTGGCCCCAGTGAAGGAAGTGTTGGAGAGGAATCTCAAGGGACAGAGAGAGAGACAAACAGAAAATAAGTGAGAGAAAACAAAACTGAGAACTTTTCAATGTTGGGTTATTGCAGTTTAGAAATGTATAGTGGGGGGAAAAAAGAAAATCTGTGAAAAAGAAAGGAGAAAGTTACAAACGATGGTGCAGATGGACACGGTCTGGTTGTGGAGCTTTTGCAAGTCTACTCTCAGATGGGTAATTGCATCTCCCAGAAAGTCATAATTAAAAGTTAATGCAGTGCATTAGGGTCTCCTCCTATCTGTCAGTCCATGCAGAAGGTCATTGCTATTCGTCTCACTCGCCTGGTGGCCCCACATTGGTCTTTACGCCAGAATACATTAGGAAGAGCAATCCCCGTTCGCACATAAATCTGCCCTGGCCTCTTGAACCATGCATGGATTGTTAGCTCATGTCTTAGCATTTGATCATGTGGACACTGTCAGATGATGTCTCAATGTGAAGCTATACAAGTACTGTTTGATCATGTCTTGATTAGTAGGGGATTGTAAGGAGGTCATTGAAAATCGTAGGAGTGGTTGTTTAAATGTTAAAGTCTGCAGGGATCACTGCATTTGGTATGGGAGTGCAGTGACTGTTGATTATGTCTGGTTCAAGGCTAGAAATGGCAAGTTTTCCTTCCTGTTAATGGAAAAGGTTGGCAGCCCTTTCTCCGAGCAGAAAAACTGCTTTTCCCTCTTGCTCTTTGTTATATTCTCTTTTCTTTTTCGTCCCTTTCTCATCTGCAAGTTATATATTGAACTGATGAACACAGAATGTAACCGCTGCTGGAGAACTTCCCCCATTAAATATGGGATACGCAAAGTAAAATGAAAAAGACTATATTGATCATGAGGGTCATTAACCTAACCTCCAAGCCTAGCCTGGACGAAAGCCTGTCTGCACCACACGGAGAACGATACAACATGTGAATGAGTGTAAGTTTTTTTGCATTCGGCTTGTGCTTTTGTTCACAGCCCTCTTTCTTCACATTGCAATTTATTTGAACGGCACAATATCAATATATAAACCCATTCCTGGCACCGTTATTCTCAAGAGCCTGATTAAAAATGCCTCTGATTTCAAAGTCATTCCCATCCCATTCCACATTAACTTATGTTTCCTCATCAGCAGCTCCCTCTGTTTCTGTGCCCATAAAACGGAAGTGCTAGCCTTGCCTTGAGCTGAAATCACTCATGGTAATAGCATGGCTGAATCATCATAACCCATAGACAGCAGATTCATCAAGCCAACCTAGTTCAGACTCAAATACTATACCATATTGGCCGCGGCTGGCCACAAAAAAATGAACCATAGGCTTCACTTTACATCTCTTATCTGAGCAGAGAAGTGTGGAAGCTGCCTTTTCCGCAGTTTGTGACATTTTTGGATTCATGCCTGGAGATACAAACGTGAGATAGGAGTGGGAGATAATACAGAGGTACGAGCACGGGCGTGAAAAATGCCGCGCTTTCAAGCAGCGTCACCTTTTAGTTATGGGTTCTGCGGGTTGTTGTGTTGCATCGGGCCAGAGGCTGCATTTAAAGAACAACTGTGGACGTCAAAACAGGTTGATAAGTCAGCCATCTGTGTCAGAGAGGGATGGCTTCCTCTCACTAACACCTGGCTGTGGTTTACACACTAAAGTAAATGTCAGCAGAGTGGCCGGTAAATGATGACTCTATAAGAGAGTCCCAGGCATGTGTCTCACTCCCTTATCACTCCATCTCCTTTAGTTTGGAGGAAAGTTTACTCCCTCTGTCTTTGTCTGTCTGGGACGATATGAGGCTTGCTTGTTTCAGTGGTTTTAATCTCTTCGGGGGAGATGGAATCAGCGTGGCAGTGAGATGGCACTGACTGGCAGATCTCACTCTGATAACAACAAGCCTCTATCAGTTTCCCTTCCATCTCTCCTTCTTTTCTCCTCCCTCACATCCTTTCCCACACAAGTTTATTCTTTCTTTTGTTTGACTTCACTCTTTTCTATTATCCTTTAGCTGTTTCCTACTTCCCCTGTCTTTCATCTATCTGTTTGTCTTTGACTACTTTCCCTCTAATGTATTTTTGGGAATAAGCACCCAGGGACTTTTATAAAATCTGGACATTTGGAGGAACTACATCAAAAGTGGCTAGCTTCTCATATCTTTACTCTTTATCCTCATTGCTCCACTGCTTTGAATCAGAAACAGTAATGTTGTGAAGTTTTTGCACTTGTCTTCCCCCATACCTTCCTCTCTTGCTTATATCCCCAGACATCCTCCCTCCCTCCCTTTCTTGCGCTGTCCCTTGGGCATTGAGCTGTTAATTGCCTTTTCCATGTGGAAGTCTCTCACTTCCTTCAGCTTTGTTAGTGCTCTCCAGAGTGTTGGCATGTCTGGCTGTTGCAGGGGAGGGATACGAATCAGGGAGTACACTGGAGGGTATGGAGTCTACCTGGACCGGTTTGAATAGTGCGATAGAACAACCCCTTTTATAAGTCTCTCAAAGGCCAGGAACAAAGGTCACTGACACTATATTGTGGAGGACTCTATTATAAATAGTCTATTCTTATAGTCTAGACTATTTCCTAATTGGTCCTCCACAGAAAGGCTGATTTTCCCTGGTGTCCTGATGAAGTTTGAGTCAGTTTAAAAGCATAACTTGTTGTTCTTGTGAGTGTACAGCCACAGGTGTGTAAAGCTGTACTTGGGCCCTGTGGTTTTTTGTTAACAGCAGGTTTAATATTTACCATGGCTGCCATCTTAGTTTAGTGTGTTAGCATGCTATGATTAGCTAATTATCCCTAAACATTAAGTGCAATTGGGGCTTGATGGAATAGATTTTTTTTAGGTATTTGGTCATAAACCAAAAAATTGGACAAATTAAAGTGTTTAACTAATGATGGTAATAGATGGAAAGTTAAGGGATCACCAAAGCTGTTACAATTCATCAAGTGATACATGAATAACACATTTCATGGCAATCCAGCCAATAATTCTGTGACATTTCACTTAAAAATGGCAAATGTCAACCTTATGGTGGCACTAGATGAAAAGTCAGGGCATAACCAAACAGCTGGCTTCTTCCTCTGGGGTCCATGAAAGTCTGTACAACATTTAAAATCAATCCATCCAATAGTTGTTCAAATATTTCCATCTGAACCAAAGTGGTGGACTGACTAGATAGACATTGCTATCCATAGAGCCGTTCTGCTAGCGTGGCTAAAAAAGTGCGATTTAATTACATTAAATCTAATAACCTTGTTTAAACGCTAATAATGAATGTCCAGTAATATTGCTTCTGCCACTTCACTTGTTTTAGCCTCTGGCCCTCCGTGCCAAATTGTTCTGGCATCCCAGAGCTCAGCTAAACTGCAGAAGGAGGGAACGCTGTGAGAATCCAGCTTGTGATTATATGTGGGTGTTGTTGATGATCACTCTCAGCTGGCAGGCACCGTGTGTGTTCAATATTTGCTGCGGGCCCATCTCAAACTACAAATCCTTTCCTCACCAGTAGCACATGACCATGGAAGTTGGATACATGCCGTTTTACCCATTGCAGCATTAGAAAAACATGGCAGAGCAGAGACATTTAACTTGGAGTGAGTTCATGGCATGGGGCTTCAGTGCATCACTCAGTATCAGCCACATATGGCTTAAGAGGGGTTGTGATGTATGTGAGTGTAAGGTCTTTTTTTTTTCTGCGTACAAATGAGAGGATTTCGTTTTTTTCTGCTTTAAGTGAAAGCGTTTATGGTTTAATATGTATTTCAATATGATTTTTTTTTTGCTTGTTATCACAGACCGCACCTTGACGGAGCCAGTGAAAGCTGTCAGAGGCCCTTTTAAAAGCTGCGGGGATTGAAGCAGCTGCAACAGCAAAGAGAAAACAGACAAAACTCTTTGGTGTCAGTCTGTAAATCTGTATGCCATAAAGACCTCCTCCCCACCCCCAGTATGACAGCGCTATTCGGAAAGACGCCACCCCCATGGTGCAGAGGACAGACAAGGGCAGCAACCGGAGCGTATAGTACCACAAGAGGAGCCAGCAACTCCTCACAGAAAAATGCCAAAGTGTCACTTAGAAAGCTAACGAGCTTACAGACATTTAATGGTGTGACCAGAGAAATGGAATCACAGTTTGTCAGTGTCTTCCATATATCATTTGGTTATTTAAGTGTTTACACTTTTATAAACTTGGCAAAGTATTTCTAAGTGACAAGGAGTAACTGAATAGCCGCAGGGGTTAGAGAGAGTATTTGAGGTGCAGCCCTACTAATCTATGTTGCCCAAAGCAATGTATTCCATTTTTGGAAGAGGTGTAAGTTTCTCTCTCGTCCACTCTCGCTGAAGTTTTCTTGAAGAAATCTCTACCAGCTTCAGTGTTTTGTGTTAATTTGTCTTTAAGGTTGGGTTTACCTTAATTACACAAAAACAGTTAAAAGCAACATTCTATCAAAAGAAAAGGGCAATACTGGATGCTGGATTAAGAGCTGACAATAAGGTCTGTGGTTCATGCGTGTGTAACACACTACTTGAAGGAAATTACTGAATTTTTAAAATGTACATTTTCAATATTCATGGAGGTAGAAATCTAAAAGGCAGATATCTCAAAATAGCTCTGAGTGGAAGCTGAAAGGTGAAAGTGATAGACATTTAGCCCAGCTTGCTCATCATTAATCTCACCTGCCGAGCCATCGGCTATCGAACTCACACACTCAGTGATCTACATTATAAAAAGGAGAGGGGTCTAGCTAACATTAGCTGTCTATCTTTCACGGGTCCAGGTCAGATAATGGCAAGTGACCAGACTGTCAAAGCACAGTGAGCGGGAAGACCTGTAAGCTCGGCAGTTTGAACGCTACCCTGTGTTTTGAATCATGACATGGAGAAACGTACAAAGTCATGTAGTAACATAGGGAGTGGTTAAAACACATATTGGGCTAAAAGCAAAGGCCAACAGAAATGCACATCCCCTGGAGAACACTAACATGGGGGTGAGAAAAATAAATCCAATTTAACGTTCTTCTTCATGCTAATAATAGTTTTGACTAAATATGTACACAAATAAAACAAAATCTATATATAGAGAGTGATTTTTTTACGAAAATGAATTCACTTGAAACCAAAATTATTTGCGTAGCTAGATACTGTTAAAAGGTAAATGAGAACATACTTTTTTGTAATTTGAGTAAACTGACTTTTAATTAGTGTGTATATGTGTGCATCTACCTGGCAAGATATTGTCCTGAAGAGGGCAGCTCATGTCGGTTTGGTTTGTCGTAACAGTTCACCATGTTCTGAATCAGTGCCAAGTCCGGCCTCACCATGGTCGCCGCAGTGACCGCTCGACCAATCAACTGCAAAGCATCCCGGATGTAGAAGCTGATTGGCTTACGGCTGACCTCCCCGTAGGCTAACAGTCCAAGGGGACCTCCTAGAGTGTGGAGTGAATCTGGAGACAAAGGATATCCCATGATCCACTGCAGTGCTGGTACTGATGGAGCGAGGCGCTGAGCGGCTCGCAGGACGGATGAGAGACACTCGGGGTCAGAGCCCAGGAGGAGAACAGAGGAGATGGGAGAGGGGGAGCGCAGGAAACGGGTGGAGAGGATCTTCAAAGCGTCCTCTTCTCTCTGATCCTCCCTCCTCTCCTCGCTGGTCTCCCCTCTTCTATCCCCGCTCCCAGAGATGCGAGTCAGGTTGATGATGTCCCACAAGTGCCAGGTAGAACCGCTGTGCGTCTGCAGGTGAGACAGCAACCCGTCACCTCCTTCCTCCCACCCGGGGCAGATCACAGCTGCTCCTCCCCAGCTGCCTTCCCCTCGGCTTCCTCTGTCCCTGTCCCCTTCTTTCCCCTGCAGGACCGCCAACAGCAGGCTGCCCAGGGTGGATGGAGGCACACGGGCAGACATCTGCAGGTGGAATCGGTTCTATCAGAGAGGAACGGAAAAAGAAGGTGGAAGAGTTGGAAGGATAAAAAAAAAAGAGAGTGCAAAGATAGAAAAAAGTGAAGTGAGAAAAAAATGAAAGTAAATGATGAACAAAAAGGGAGAGAAGAAAGGGAGGAGAGAACAGAAAAAAACAAGATCAAAAGAAAGATAAATAGATATAGCCAAACCCCAACACCTCGGGGCTGAATAACATACAATCACATTAAACGCAGATTGTATGACCGCGAGAGTACTGCAAAACAATCTTTCCTGCTGCAGTAATTCACCACAACACTGATCAGAAACAATCAGTCACATTTGTTCATTATCTCTGACTCTGAATGAGAGGAGTCGGGCTGATACAAACAAGGAGTCAATGATTCGCGTCTAATCTGCAACATCACAGTTGGCTTGGCAAGACAACAGTAGCATCCACAGTTCATCCAGAAGCCCGCATTTCCAAAGCCCACTGAAAACACTGGCTTGTTTCATACTGTTCCAAAATGGATAACACTGTTGTCCTTGAATGCAGCTCACAGATGGACCTTCCTCCTCCTTCCTTTGGGGCTTTTATCCATTTTTTATCCTATCAGTGCTCCAGGCAAGGTTGAGGGGGGAGCCTGTTTTTGTGTAGTGAGCCCAAAGTTTAGCTTAACATGACTTAAGATTTGTACCATCTCATTGAACTGAGATAATAGGTATGCACTACACACTATGCTCATAAACACCCTCTGGCACAAATGCATACACATTTTCAGCATCTTTATAACATATGCAGATGTGCATGCGCTCGTGCGCACACACACACACACACACACACACACACACACACACACACACACACACACACACACACACAACATACAGACCTTAATTAAATAAGTACATATTCTGTAAATCCATGCAGGTGTATACCCTATGTGAAGAGAAACTTGTGGCATACACACTCATTCCCATGTGTGTCTGAAGATGAGGTATCTAAACCCCAGGGCAACCCACACACATTCATTCAAACGGAAATATCCCACCGGGGAGTACAAAGTAAACAGAGCGACCCTCTGCTGAAAGTCCTTGAGTCCCATAAGAGAGAAAGGAAGAAAAGATATTTGACTGAAGTCTGCAAAGACATGGATGAATTAATGCAGCATATGCATTTATCCTCCTGGGAGAGGCTAGGAGTTTGTGTGTGAGGGGACAAGTGAAGTTAGGCCTTTTCGTTTGAACTCAGTGGGGGGTCCAGAGATGGTGGGAGTGGAGGTGGCGGCGGTGGATGAGTTGGGGTTGTTTGGCAAAGCGGCAGCGTGTGGCACAGAGGAAAAGAGATAGGAAGGAGGTGCCTACCACAGGTGTGAGCATTATTCAGCATATTACCGTCAGGAATATTAAGTCAAAGGACTCCGAGAGCCCAAAATGTGACGATAGAAGATCAAAACAGAGCTTCAAGGCAGCTGGAGGAATTAGTATGTAAATCTATGTCCGCTCTCTTTCCAAGTTGCTCTGGGTATGATCCATCTATGCCATCTATCCTTTAAATATTAATATACGGTTAAATGTTAATGAATGGCTAAATTATGTTGCTGAATAAAGAAAAAAACATTGCTAAGTTCAAACATCAGATGAGCATCATGCATCATGGACAAAAAACTCTAAATTATGCTCCTAGTTAGAAAACCAGAGAAGGACTCTCACATAATCTATCATTGTCGAATGAATTGTAATAATGATCATCTGCGGTACATCCCGCAGCTGTGTCAGCTGTTTTGTACCAGCATTGTTTCTTTTTTTTTTTTTTTACTCTGACAATTATTGCAATCTTCTAATTTGACTTTTAGAGAGATTCTTTTACAATTTAATTTACATTTGAGGCATTTATCCGGCGCCCTCATCCAGAGCGACTCACAATGAGCGCAAGAGTAGAATTACTTCAAGATTGAAGATGTGAGAATGATAATAAGAGCCAACCGGAGCATTAAAAAAGGTGTATTTGTAGAGTCAATGGAGGAGGCAAATGTGGGAGTCGTGATGTGCTTCAGAAGAGATAAGGTGATATGAGCCTTTTTGGGAAGATGGGAGTTCCAGCCCATAAGACTGGGAAACACTCTGCTGTTTTGACTGGAGGAGGAACAACTTATTCAAAAAGTCCAATTTGACAAGCACCAAACTTATTGGAATTATCGCCTATTACAACTACAGTCGCTTCATGCCCGCATTAATTCCAGCGATATATTAGAGCATTAACTCCCAAGAGTATTTTCTGATGTACTTAGAGGTGCAAATGTGATGTACAGTACCACTCCAAAAAAAGTTTGTTCAAAGTAATTTATATTCAAGTGTAACTGCTGGAATCCTCTCTCACAGCATATTTTAAAAATGCAACGAGTGAGCGAACAACTGCAGGAGGCGTGGCCTTGTGTTTACGAACAGTGTGAGTCAGGGGACACGTGGGAGACTGACTGTCTGTTTTAATATAAATGTAATTATGTAGATAAGTCCCAAACGGTTGGCTCTATGTCAGCATCGGCCTTGCGGGTCCAGGGACGACATTTTCAACCCATGAAATCCCGATTTCTAACGCAGAGGGCTTTGTTAAAAAACAAAAACACAGGGTTGTCCGTCAAAAATATTGAATTTGGCTGAACCTTTGCAGGAAGGCATACATTCCTGGTTGATTACTTTATAACAGAGAACGAGGTCATTCTAATGTTTATCTCGCAAAGTTACAGTGAAAGGTAAAATCATTGCTGCTGTGATATATTTCCAGAGTGGTAAACTTCTGTCTCACAGTTTTATAAACCGCTCTACCGTGTTCAGGCATCTGATAAATGTGCAAACACATTAATTTGTCACTCAAAAATGTGTCTGGTCTGTTTGTCTGCTTAAGCCGACTATCTCCAGAATGTTTCATAATGAACCAATCGCAAAAAACTAAACTTCGACTGAACTGTCTTTTCTGCTGTCTGCTCAGTGGGTCACTTCTTGAGCTAGCCACTGATGCCGACTCATGGTAACACCCCAAACAGCCCACAGCCAGCCCCCCTCCATTTCTTTCCTTCACACGTACGCACACTTCATGTTTTTTATTGACACTAATAAGGAGCCATTTGCCACTCATTCTCAAAACAGGCTGAAACGATCTTTAATCAAACAATGACAGAATCCTCCATGTAGAACCTCAAAGTATTTCATTGTATCAAGAACAATGAAATCCCTGCCACTCATCACTCCAGCTTAATCCGGCACGTCTTCACAACAAGCTGGCAGGATCGCTGTTTATCCCTGTGACGCACCAGATATAATGCATGTGTGTGCAATGTATGCATTATGTCTGCATACTGGCGAGAGGGCTTACAACAGACCTTAAAGTCCACTGGGGCTGTCTGCATGGATTTGTGTTTGTGCTTTTGCCTTGGGTCGGGGCCAACTTTGGTGTTGCAGTTATCGGACATTTGAATTTAAAATGTCATTTTTTTTATAGCAGACCTTAGGGAGCCTGAGTGCAGTTTTGATCTCTAGAGGAATGCAGGCAGTATTTCTTTTAATGATGTCACAGTCTAGACAAGATAAAAGGTGGCTGTACTGTGAGGAACTCTAAAGTTTGCAGACTATTGGCAGTTTCTTCTGAGACACAGAAGCATGTCTATGTGTGCCCTGTGCAGGGACTAGCTAGGCACAAACAGGCTTGATCCTGTCAACCATGGTGCCGTCCAAGCCCAGCTCTGCTGCTCAGGTCAATCCACACCCAGGTTGATGTTTTTCTGAAGTACACAGGTCTTTTTCAGGCTTGGTTAAGAATGTAATGGATGTTTTCTCTAAGCAGCTACACATTTTCAGCCTGTACGGACCTCCAGTGTGTGTATTTTTGTGTGCACGCTTATCTTTTTTTTTCCTATTCTCAGGTAAAAGCTCCATCCGCCAGCATGAGGTCATAAAGACGCTGAACTAAGGACACAAGACAAGCACAGCTAAAAGGAATGTCAGCATTATTCCAGCAAGAAATAGAAAATCCATACCCCTTCTTACACATCTGCAAATCAGGAGCCTTGAACTGAACCTCTGCCTCTACTAAACAAAATCCAGAGTGCTGTTTGATGCGCTGGCCCCAAAGATTTTCAGGTCTTCAAATAAACTGCATGTGTACAAATACATGCAGTAGGCACAAACAAACAAGCACACACACACAGGCACCAGTGCAAGAACACACAGATACAGTACAAACACACCGTGGTGTGAATACTCGAGCATAAATCCAGAGGGATCTTTGGGCAATGTGGAGTAAGCAAACCGACAGGAGTGCGTTGAATCAGAACAGGAGGCAGCAGCTTCCAGTTACTAAGCTCATTCCTTATTTAGGCCTCCATGAGAAAAAGCATCAACACTTGGAAGGTGTGCAACCAAAAGCACAATGCCAAAAAGAAAAAGAGATTCTCACTATACAGAAAAAGGGGGGCACAGAAACAGCAGCACCTGCAGTTTCAGAGCTTATTAAAAGCAAGTTGGAGTAAAAAGCAAGGAGGAGGGACTTGGGAGCATGTGTGTGTCGGAGGATTTTTGGTGGTTGAGGGAGACTAAAGAGGTCTAAGATATAAGCTGAAGCTCTGGAAAAAAAAATCGGGCATCTCCTCTCGTCTTTCCTCCACAGCTTCAGGCTAGGCTCTTTAACTCACTGCAGCTTGACTTATTGCGAAAGCTCGCCGTTACCGCGGTCGGGCTCAACATTGCACTCACGACGCCGGTGGAAAGAGCGAGGGCCTGCTTTCGAGTTATTCTCACTGTTACAGCCAACGGTGTAACCAGAGGTACAGACCTCTGCTTGAGCCTCTGAATGGCTGCTTAGCTTCCTATTCATTCCAAAGACAAAGCACATGGTCAGGGCAGCGCTCCAAACAACACTTCACCGAACACATTCATATTACATCTGCGCCGTCACCAGGTGAGCTGGCTGTATGTAGGGAGGATGGGAGATAGGAAGGGAGACAGAGCGAGGGAGATCAGCGTGTGAAGGTGTTTGAGATGGAAAACGGAAGAGAATTTGATAGGTGGTTTAATATCCGTATGTGTGAAAAGGGGTAAAAGGTGATTTTGCATCTGAATGTGTGCGAGTGTAGCAGAAAGGAGCAAGAGAGACAGAAGACAGAGGGAGATTTTTTTTCAGCGGGGCGCGAGTCTCATATTTCAAACACCTGAGATGAAAACAGAGCGTATCATAACCTTAATGTCAGACTAAAATGTCACAGCAGATGTGGGCTCACATGCACACATAACATAATTTAAATCCAACCTAAGCAATTTGATTTAACCTGGAGTACAGAAGAAGTTTCCTGTCAAAGGAGTGAAACAGGCATCACACGCTTGCATTAGCTCATACATAATGAATAAAGAAACTGTTGAATGTGTTGGATTTCTTTTCAAAATTTTTCCCACAGTCCAAATAAACAGCCATGATTGAATAAGGCCAGCCAGAGTTGTTTGCATAGTTAATGAAGCAACACTGAGCAGCGCTCTTTAGGTGACCAGACGGTGGCTAACCGAGCTGTTTGTTGTTGTGTAATTGTATGCAAAAAGCATTGTTTAATTTTCTCCTAATTTCCTTATGTCTCCCGGCGCTAAGTGTAATGTGGGTGACTTTAATCTTACTCAGCCATTCTGCCGGGGACTGGAGCTAAGCTTGCTGGGGGAAAGAGGCTGGAGCTGTTAGACACATATGCATGGCGCAGGCGCACGCGCAAATACACATCCACGCACCCAAACGCAATAACGCACACAGGCAGGGGGAGCAAATTACATTTACGTGCTCACACATGCATGAAAGTATACCGCACACTCACACATGCACGCAAAGCACAACTGTGAAGCAATCAGCCACTTAACACAGCAAATGACTATGGTTATCTAAGCATAACAGCCTGTTGGCTCAGAGAAACAGAGCGATAAGCAGTGAGATACACACTATTAGGCGCCACCATACACTGGCCACAGATTGAAAGAGGGGCTAAATCTTGTTTCACAGTTAACAGTTGATGGAGACGAAGCCATGTCTCTCTGATTGTCACCGCTAAATGACATATGCAAATAACATGACGCGATCCAATTTTCGCCCACCATCTCCTATACAGTGATATACGGAAAAGCATGCGGGAGATTGTGGCCCATGGGGGAGCGCAATGAAACAGCAGGCGAAAAGTGTAAAGCACACTTTGAATTAGGTTTGATTAGAGGGAAATGGTTGCTCATCGCTTAGGCAGCTCGTAGCTGTGACAATTTGGTGACTGCTGGAGGTATGAGTGTGTTGAGTCCATTAAACATAAGGACCTTGTTAGTTTCCTTGGTGGTGTGGCGGGTCGGGACAAGGGGTGGGGGGGTTATACTGTAACATCATAAAACCACCATTGTAGTCCTGAGCGATTGTGGGAAAAGCCATAAAAGTCTTGATGGGCCATGTCTCTCTTTTTCCTCCAGGCTCTGAGTTTATGGGGATCATTCCGAATGGGAGAAAAAGCTGAGAGAAAATGGGATTCGCTCATTTTGAACATTGGCGTCAAGCCAGCCGTAGCGAGGTGGATGAGTTTGCGTTGTTGTGTGAGTAAAAATGTGACTATGTGTGTATACAAGTATTTGTTTGTTCACAAGTGTGAGAGTGTCTGCAAGAGTATTTGCGTGCTTGTGTATATGCTTGTGTGAGTGTGTAAATGTGAAATTCTGTGATTTAAAAACCATTTAATGGAATATTGTTCTCAGCATGGCTCCAAATTAATTTGAATGATCAAGACACAGCACACCAGCATTTTTTTTAACCGCTGGATCTTTGCAAGCTGCAAGCCTGCTGCTCCTGCAAACACTCACACACACACACATTTACACACATTTTACAACACACGTACACAGCAAAATGCTTTGGGCTTTCTACATTACCCAAGAAGAAGTTTTTGCTGCACGATTTCAAGTCAGTTCAATCAAATGGCAATCCAGAGGGAATTAATAAAACACACTACATATCAAAGTATGCAAATGCTTCTCTGCTAGTCTGTAGTGTTTAGTAAATGAAGTAATCCAGTGCAGAGTGTTCACTTTCATTATCAGTTGACTTTTGATTTAATGAGCCTCGGCGGGCCCGCGAATGTCCTGATGTCATCAATAATAATCAGATAGAGGAAACAGCGGGGGGACTGAATGTGCTGTTCTGGACTGGTTAGTCAGGTCTCTAGTCAGCCAATGTTAGTGCTGAGTGCACTGCTAGCATTGGTGAAGGCTGTCATCTCAGCACGCTGCATCGGCGCCTCTTTTGTCAGGAGCTCCTTTGATCCCCCCAGTTGCAGAGATACAAGCCCACAGCAGAAATATGCTGAATGGATTCATGTATCATCCTTCCCCCTACAAACAGCCTCTGGCCCCCTCACTATTCATGATCATAATAGCTGCTGTTATTTATTAAAGAGAGTGATTGTTGTCCTTGCTCTATAGACAATGTTGTTTTCTCTGCCGGAGAGAATTATATTTGTCCTTTTGGTGCGGCCCTGTATGTGATATGAGGCGGCGTACTGAATGTGATGGTGATTGATTCCTGTGTTGAACAGTGGAGAGAGGTACAGGGGAAGGCTAATCTGAGTTATGATTGCCACTGTAATCGCATTTTCTCCCCTGACTCATCCATCCACACTACAGTAGCGCATATATGCCGTATTCTGATTACACCGCACATCTGTCAATAATGAACACCGCACGATGGAGCGGCAACTCATGCCCATTTCTTCTTGATCACCTTACGCTGGTTTTCCATCACCACGATTTTCTAGATCATAAGTCTCTCTCACCCTTCCCGCGGCCCAGTTTTATCTTCCTCTCTCGCTGACATGCTAACCTGCTGGAGGTGGCGTCAAGCATTTGCAGTAATCATGCCATCACGTTGGGGGTAAAATAAGCCGTTTTGGGTGTTCCGGGGGCTGGCGCACAGGCTGTCAGGGTAGAAAATAGCCTCCTGCTGGATTGTAACTCGACCAGCAGGCAGCTGGTCCAATGAGGCGGTAACATTATTTAGTTACAGGGAGAATGATACCAACAGTTCCCCAAGTTCAGATGCAGAGTGGCGTGATGTCATTAACAGTCAGCCCACGGGGAGTATAGCTGCAAACAGCAACAACTTCAGGGGGGACACATTTATTCACAACACCCCAGCGGTGAAAGCACGCCATGCCAGTAATGAGGTGTCTAGAGCTTTGGGCACCGGGTGCAGGTCTGAATATGTGTGATATTTCTAAGCCTTAGAGTGCGTGTGCTTTTTTGTGTGTGTGTTTGTTTTGGTGATGGGATGTGTGACCTAACAACCCCCTAATGTAAAAGATCCCTTTTCTCCGATTGTGTTGAATATTGAAACTCAGACCAAACTTCCCAGGAGTGAAATAACACACCTAGAGTGATAGAAGTAATTTAGGGGCAGTGTGTTTGTTGAAGAGTGTGTGTGCGTGTGTGAGAGGGAGGGGGTATGTGTGGGTTCCAGGATGGATGGGCTGGCGGTGAGTAAATGACCTGCCTTGATTCAGCCTATCAGCTGAGCTCTCCACCCAGACTCCCTGATATCCCCTTTCATCCATCTCTATAAGAGAGAGATGACGGAGAGATAGAGCGACAGAGGGAGAGAGACTGAGGAGATGAATATGCACAGAACTGAGTGAACGATTTCAAGTGCAAGAGCGAGCATAAAGGGGCTAATTAGAGAAGAGGAAAAAATTTGGGAGAAAGAGCGACGGAGACAGAAGAAGTGAACAAAGGGACTATTAGACTCCAATCTGAATCTGGGGTAATATGTATGACAAACTGCACCCTGTTCACGCCAGAAGTGCCTCTGTAATGTGATTGTGAGTTCCAGTGGATTTTAAGGGCCATTTGGGGTGAGTTGATTTGGTGCACAGATGAGCATGTTGTTTGGCCTCAGCCCACAATGCTGAACCTGAAGAAGTAGCCGCTGCAGAAATGAGCAGAAAATGTAGAGATAAAGAATTTTTATTCCAATAAAACAAAAAACAAAAACAAAAAGACACTCTGAAAATGATCCCAGGCATCAACGGGAGAGGCACATTTTAGATTAGTATCAATACAAGCATGAGACATTTGAATAGCTTTTCAATACAAAGTCATTTGAATACCTTTTTCTTAGTAAATTGTTTTTCTCACTAGATGAATATATAGCAATTTGCAGGAAATTAAATCTAGCGGAAAACGTCCTTGTGCTGTGCTTTTGCTGTACCATCTCCATTTCCCCACCCACCCTCAGGGGAATCGCTTTGAGATTTCTGATTTGCTCTGAGCGTCAACTTTGGTTTTCCGTAAAAAGGCTTGAGAAAATGGTTCAGAAAGAAATTTCAAAGGACACGGGTTCTATATTAGAAAACCTGGGACAAGGACACGGATTCAGATGCAGATATGGTTGCACTGAAACTCCTGCTACAGAAACAAAACCTTAAACGAAAATGTTCTACTTATTTTTGTAGTTTTGGCCAGTTACGATGCCATTGTGCTCGCCAAAGTATAATTGCTGAGATCTGGGAACATGCAGACATCGCTACTACAAAGTTGAATAGGGACAGGTTGTAAATTGAAAGGTCAGTGCTTGAAATATCTGTAGTAATCCCTCAATTTCAAACGATGTGATTATAAGAGTAGGCCAAAGTAAACCCATGAAGTCGCTCTGTAAACTTTGGGTAATAATTTTACCATTTGCTTTTGTTTCCAAATAAATTTGGCTTGTTTACACCCTGTAAGATCGTCTGACTGCCTTTGTTTTACGCCCCAGTCAGGTTTCTTCCCATGCTCCCAGATCTCAGCAATTAACTTGGCAAATACAATGCTATGATTATCAACAGCAATGACTGCCAACACTATGAAAAGGGCCAAGGTTTCCCTTTAAGACTAGGTTCTCCTTTACTGCCTTTCCCATCCAGACACATGGGCAAACATAAGGCACATGCCCACATACATTTTGTGCATCTGGGCCTGTCATTAGCTCAGTCTGCCAAGAAACTGTGAATAAACTGGGCTAATGTTGTTCTAATGAATAACTTTCAAGACAGGATTACTCAGTGGCTGCTGCAGCACTAATTCCAGACAGATGTAGACATTTTTATACAACAACTACCATTGTATTCTATATTTAAAGTTTGATTTATCCAGGGATGATTTGCTGAGCATGCATGTTCTTCAACAGCAACACACAGGTTTACACAGAGAGCTGCACAGCACATGCACAGCCCTCTAACCTTGGCAGGAGTAAGTGCCTTGCTCTAGGACAATACAGTGGACATTTAGAAGGGTGCATTCACTCACGTTCACTCACACAACATAAGATTCCAACCAGTGACCTTGACTGCCAGCTGTTTGCCCTGTAAGCTGCTACGTTATGATTACACATCCCTCACACTGTGTTTTTCATCAGAGCCTAAACTACAAAACACAAACAACAGCACTGCAGCTGTCAAATGCAGATTTCAAAATGCAGTAAATATCTCTCAGGAGGAAAATATTTTGTCGTGTTTCCCTTTTTTGGATAATCGTAAACAGTCACATTTTTGCAAGCTACTTGACTATGCATCCAAAGCAGAGGGAGGAGTACAGTTCACTCGCGGCTTATGTTGATCTCAGGGTCAAACCCCTGTAGATTAAGGTTCACCTGCATGCAGAATGCTATTGCACACCGTGCAATGTTGTTAAGAAACAAGTGTTATGCATTCTGTTGCTGTAATAAAAAAAGTTAGTCAAATGCCCCCGTGGCTACAGATACTATCAGATAACCAAAGTTTAGAATTTCAGGTTTTTTGCAGCCATAGTTTTGTATCCTCCATCCTCCTAAGAGCAAAGCAGTGAATCCCTACCTGCTCATCCACAGCTTTTACAGTAAGTCATACCAGATTTGTGCACCATCTTAGTACATAAATAGTGAACGTACCTGATGTGTTCGACAAGATAATACGCCATCTCTGTGCTCACTTAAGTAACCCATTAAATAAACAAGGATTTCTTTCAGGGCTAAAGTGGTGTACTTAGCATACTCTGGGGGGATGATACAGATTAAAAAAAGTAGCAAGTAGTATTACAAGAACTTTGCACTTAACATAGCCCCTGAGCCCTTTTTACCTTGTAAATACGCCATTAGTCATTTCGATGACTCATCTTTCGTACCGAGGTCTAAATGTTTGCAGCAACCTCTCCCTTCAGGTGTAACCTTTAAGCAACCTTAAAGAGGCACGTGCATGGGTTTGTTTAGACAAAAACGTACTCTTGTTTCATTTTTATTCATAACACCAGCATAAAACACATAAGAATACTGCCTCTTAAATTTTGACCTTTGGACCTACATCCAATCCCATTCACTGGCAGTGTGGTAACTAATGCACATTTCATAGACAGAGCCAATTGACACATTAGGGGGCCTCTGGGCAAAGATTTGCTCTGGGCCTGTTGTGCTCCACAGGAACACAGCACATGGCAGACAGACTGCCCTGAAAAACAGCATCCCTTGTTACAGAAAATGCCCCAAATATGAAATGCTCAAGTGACAAGAACTATAGTGGCTGCAGGGGCGAGAGGACTGGGCGGTTAGATGGGTCATTCAAACATCAGGCTTTGACACAGGAGACCACTGTCCACTGTTTACGTCTTACAGACCATAACTGTTCCCCAACCATGACCAAGTAGCTGTAACCATGACGACTAACCTTAAAGCCCTGTGGCGTTTTCTTCTGAACAAGCAAACATTATGTTTACATTCATTGTTACTCACCAAAATGCATTGTTTGTATCCTTGAGGTCTAACAAACGTGTTGCATGCATCACCTTCCTTATTAAACATTTACAAAGCAGATTTTGAATACTTTGTTTATATTCCTGTTTACTTGCTTTCAGTCTTCATCTTCACTCGCTTTGTTGGCGCATTGCTAAGTATACTGATGCATCACTGCCACCTGTCGATCAGGGGAATAGTAGAGGTACACTTTACCAAAAGGTTATTTTTACCCAACCATGATCTTTGCCTGACCCTTGTTTTGGTAATTTATCCAAGATCTTTACATAGAGCCTCAACAAAAAATTAACCAAAGATGGGCAAAAACTCAGGGGCCACTTTAAGACCATTATGAGTTTAGTTTTTTTTTGTTTTAGTTTTCTTTAGTTTGCACGACTAAGCAACTTTGCCATCATGATCAACTATGTAATCTCTAAACAATTACCTAGGGGGGGTCCATGGATCCAGCCTTGATCACGGACTAAACATTAATATAATGATTTATATCATTTCTTAGCCAATGAGCCTATTTTGTGATTGGATTTTTTACAGGGAGAGTCCCGTTGACTTTGCAGTTTCTCCTAACTGAGATACCGGTTTGGAAAGATGGGTTGCATCTCAGAAACACAGAAGAAAATGTTTTGGCGGACTTCACATGATTCTCAGCCAACAGGACTTACAGACCCCCCCATTTATATTGTTGAGCATTTGGCCTCTTCCCTTTGAGCTACAGAAAAATTAAGTCATTAATCTGTCTCTGTTACCTCCGTTTCAGTATTAATTGCTGCATCAAATAAATGGGGCAAATCTCTGCACTAGGTCCTAATCACTTATCTGCCATTAGTGCTTCTAGCCAGGGGGTATAATTGGAGCAGTTCGTAGTCGTGGAAAATAACTTGGGTGTTATCAACAAAGGCGCAAGGGTGGCCCACTTAAAGTGAAGCTACTATTATCAGTTCAGAGCAAAATAAAGGGATTAGATGGCAACTTCTCTGGTGCTGAATGTTGAGTGTACACATTTTTGTGAGCCGTGTGTGTGGAACGATGCGCCCGGGTGTCCGTGCATGTGTGACAAAACACAGGTGTTTGATGTTTGTGTGAGTGTATGAAAGGGTATCAGCGCTCTATGTGGAAGAGTGCGTGCTTCTGTACTGGTGCGCATGCTAAAAGGCAACAGACATATCCAGAAACAAAGTCAGCCAGCGATAAGACCCAAGCTCGCGTCAGAGCCAGAGACCTAGTCCCTCTCTTGACAAAACCCAGTGATAACTGCGGCTCAAAGCTGAAGAGCAGGAAAAGAGAAGGGGAAAAAAAGAGAAGGCAATAATCTTTCTGTAAATGCCAGCTCAGAGTTTAACACTCTACAAAGTCACCTCCAATTTAGATTCATAAAAAAGATTGCATGCGTCAGATCTTCCTAAGTACTGGGACTTTTAGGAGCCAAACTTAATTTCCTTAGTTGGCAAACACCTCCGCAAAGTGTGATCTTTCAATTAGAGAGAGCAGCTGGGAGTCTGTATGGTTTGTGCGTGCATGCGAGTGTGGCGTGCATAGGTCAGCAAAGTTACTGAGGTCTGCGATGACATTTGACCCCGTCATGTTCTAACCGAATGGAAAGCGACGCGCACTGATCTGTGAATGTCCTCCCTCTCCCTCCCTCTGCAGCTGCATTTTTCAGTCTCAATTAAAATGAGGAGCTGCATTCCAAGTGTTGATAGATGTTGATTGAAACATGTAAAGGGCATCAAAGAGCAATGAGAGTTTCTTATCAGCCCACACAAGCACACACACACACACACACACACACACACACACACACACACACACACACACACACACACACACACACACACACAA
>JAVQJL010096247.1:0-143598 GCA_036024295.1 Nannoperca obscura
GGCACCAACAGCCTAAATGATGTGATGCTAACTATGCTACATGCTGTGCTTTTTGCTTGTTGCCAGTTTGGTCTGTTGGTGAAGGACGAGGCAGATTCTCCCTGAAACCCATCGTGTCGTTTTCTTCTCCACTAAATCAAAATGAAGCGTAGCGCCACCTAGTGGACACATCTGAGGATATTACTAGTGGTTTGGCCTGGATGTGATTTGACTTCTCCAAATTATATTTAATATAAAACACATATTAACATGGTTGATCATTGAGTGTAAACCGTATTCTATATAGAATATCACTTTATTTCATAATAATAATAACATGAATAAGTTAGGCTGCACTGGGGGAGACAGTAATCTGTGTGGAGAACTGTTGGGAGGTTTACACTGCCTGGTTTAAATGTAGATTTTAGGACTTTTCAGCTTTATTGCCCATTTTAAAACATTTGTTAAAGTAAAGTAATCAAAATAGTTACATTACTTATTACTTTTTAAACAGGGTAACCAGTCATCTGTAACCTGTTACATTTCAAAAGTAACCTTCCCAACACTGCCCGGGATGAGTTACACAGAGTTCACCATCTGGTCAGAAAGACAAGAGGTAGAGTTATTTACCCCTGGCAGCAAGAGAGGAGCACGAGACACAGTCAGAGACCCATTATTAAAGTTTGTCAAAAAGAATGACAAATTAGCCAATTATACTGAGAATCAGCACTCCGCTGCAGCTCTACAAAGCTTTTACAATGCTTTCTGGTTCAACAAGCTAAAACCAGCAAAACTGGCAATTAGGGTTAAAAAAAATCAGTATTTCTTTAGCAGCAGTGATGAGTTACTGTGTGTGAGGGGGATCATTACACTTTGCACCGTGCTCTAGCTGCTGGAGTCGGGCACACACACACACACACACACACACGAATCACATCCAAATAGAAATATGTGGTGCAGCTGTGTAAACGGTCAGTGCCACAGTCAGTGATTCTCCTGGCGCTGCGGGGAAGATGTGCCGTTTGTTGGGCCGTGTCTCCATCTCGCCAGCTGGAAAGCGTCGCGTCTAAAATTGGTTCGCCACTGCGTCTTTTTTTAGCCCGCCGTGTTCTCCGAGAGTCCAGCGTGCAGTTACTTTGGCGAATGACCGCTGGTGTTTGCTACAGGCCCGTCTGAGCTGGGACTGCGCTAACGCCCCCCCGACAAGCACACGAGACTGAGCTGTACTTCCGTTTGCAGCCCCGGTGTCAACGTATGCGTGTGGCCGCCTGGTGAAGCTCGATTTCGGGGAACGAGCCGCTGCAATGGACCGGTGAGTGTGCAGCTGCGTGGAGGAGAGATTTCCTGCGGCAAGTGCAACATTTCACTTAAACTACTCTGAAAACAAGCCCGAGAGTAACCTCATGCTTACGGTGACTTGTTTAGAGGTTTGATCGACGTTTGAATTTATGGTTACATGGGACAAAAACAGTCTTTGTGGAATACACCTTATATATACCATACATAAGAATATGCCTCAAAGCATATGGCTGTTTGCATATTCTGTACATCATTACTTTTTCTTTTCATTATTTTATTTACCTTAAATATGTTTGAATTATTAATAATTTAAATACACAGTTGAAGCCTTCCTTTAAATTTTTTAAATGGGCAAAACAGTTTCAGATGACAATACTGTAAAACAGAAAGTACATGACCTTGATAAAACCTAAAGTTTCTCCTCTATACATTTTTTTTTGGACAGCAAAAAAAAGGGACAAAAAAGAGCATCATTTTCTGGTTTGAGGGTTCCCCTTGAGTAGTTTTCTCATGGCTCAGGCAGGCACTTCAGAGGGGCCCACATTTGTTAAGGGAGTGTCACTTTGTGCCTTGTCTCCCTGCAGACGTGCTACACTGGAGCACTATAAGGCAGCCATGTTGCTGAGCGGTGTTGGTGATGCTCTGGGATACAGGAACCAGCTGTGGGAGTACAACGAGTCGGGCCCGGCGATTCACCAGGTCAGTGCAGGACCAACATGGAAAGTTGGTCTGGGGGCCTCCAGGAGTCCTCGACGGGGTTTTCAGGGGACATTGAAGGTTTAACTGAGATAACGTATAAGGATTAATTAAACAGACCATGATACTGTCCTGTCTACATGATCTAGTTCTATACTAAATAATTACCAACTGGCTGAGTTTGCGAAGCTGGACCACTAGCCTCGTCCTCTCTGTCCTTGCAGGAGCTAAAGGAGCTTGGTGGTCTGAAGAACATCAAGGTTGTGCTCCCTGATTGGCCGGTGAGCGACGACACGGTTCTGCATCTGGCAACGGCTGAAGGGCTGGCAACTGGTGAGGTCAAAGTGACATTGAACCCATTTGCTCTCTCCAGCGTCTGCCTCTCCTGTGCTCATCACGAGCCCCAACTAAAGGTTAAATCTAATTTCCAGGCTTGTCTTGATTTGCTGCTCCATTTACGCCTCTGCACAAGTGGAAGGAAAATGTTAGAGATTCAACTTGACCTTTACTGCGAATAGGAGAACAACCAGCCTTGTTAACAGATCCATTACGTGTTTGAAAAACGAAGGGCAATGTCTGCCGTTTGAACAAGTTGTCTCCCTCGTAGGGAAGACAGGGGAGGAGCTCATGCATGAGGTGGCCGCTCGATATGTGGAGGGAATGAAAGACATGGACGGGAGGAAGCCGGGGCCCTCAAGCATTCTGGGTGAGACGAAGACATTTTGAAATCGCATCACATTTATTGGTGGCAATGGCAGAGATCTCACTTGGTCTCATTTGATTTTGATTTTAGGAGTCTCCCAGCTGAAGCCTGGAGATGAAGGAGGCTACAGAGTGCCATATAACCCTGAGGGGACGGGCTGTGGAGCGGCCATGAGGTCCATGTGCATTGGCCTGAGGTAAGAATAAATGCAACTCAGTCGAATCTTTATGCATTCCAGCTTCAATGTTCTGTCTTTTGCCTCTGTCCTCCATTGGGGTTGGTTATGTTTTTAATTATGAGTGACCTTGTAGCATTCAATCAAAAGTTATATAAGTTTATAATGGTATTGTATTGCTCTAAATGTCTGCTCAAAATATGATTTAAAGAATGAATCAATTAACAGTTGCGATTCATTTTCTGTCAATCAGCTAATTGATAAATCCACTCATCGTATCACATCTGGTTGTAGAGAGGACTTGATTGGAAGGGGTTAAGTTTTTTGTTTTTTTTAAGTAATAAATGCTGATAAGGACATTAATACTTTGCCCTCACCAGGTATCCAAAGCCTGACCAGTTGTTGTCGTTGGTGGCGGTTGCCGTGGAGACGGGCAGGATGACCCATCCTCACCCCACTGGTTTCCTGGGAGCCGTAGCATCGGCCCTTTTCACTGCGTATGCCGTCCAGCGCAGGCCAATCACAACCTGGGGCCTCGGCTTGATCAACGAGGCCTGTCCAATAGCAAAGAACTTTATTCAAGGCCGAGGCTTCGCGGTGGAGGAGACGGAGAGAGACTGGGGCTACTTCTGTGACAAGTGGCAGTGGTATGAGCTGCTGAAATCAGGCTTTGTTAAAGGTTTATATTAACCTATTTCAGTCAGTTAACTCAGTTCTAAGTTAATACATGATGGGATGAGATTTGTAATAAAATGTCACTGGTCAGGTTCATTACTTGAACGTGCATGTCAGGAAAATTTACTTAACTATATCCACAGGTACCTGGACGTGAGGGGCATCTCTAACGGCGTGGGACCTGTAATTTGGCCTTCCTCCTACGGCCCGGCTGAGAGAGACGAAGCCTACAAGAGCTTCAGCCTGTCGGGCTGGGCGGGACGCAGTGGCCACGATGCTCCGATGATAGCGCTGGACGCCCTGCTGGGGGCCGGTTCAGACTGGGAGGAGCTGATGAGCAGAGCGGGCTTCCATGGAGGTCAGAGATTCAAACAAGAAAAATATTTTTTGTAGCGCAGCAGTGCTACTCATAACCCTGGTGCACTTTATAATGCCACAATAGTTAGCATTTTTGCAAAAATATCCCTCTTGTTTTAAACAGATGTTTTCCATCTCATCTAGAGTCAGGACATGGACTCAAGCTCCAAACTCTGTTTGGTCCTCATCCGTCATTGTCGTGAGGACAGAAGCGGCTTTGTAGTGGTGGCACAAATGAAGCGTAAAGGAATCTTTTTTAGATGCAGCGTTTTAGTGAACAAGCCGTCTTTACTACAACTTTGTCTGTTTGACGTGCGGTGCTGTGCGGGGAGCGCACGCTGGGTGCCAGGAGAGCGCTCAGACTGAACCAAAACAGGCTGGCATGTTGCCGGCTGCAAATCCAAAACAATAAACTGAAAGACGCTAAAAAAGTTCTGTAGCTAAAGGGACTTTGGTGATTATTCTGTGGGTTCATCACTACGAGTGACCAGAATGACATTAGTCATTTGATCTGTTAAGATACAAATACTAATTATAGCTGAAGAAAATAAAAAATGTTAAAAATGTTAATGCTGTTGTTTTGTTTTTTATGCCCATTCTTCTTTTTTTTTCCTGCCCAGGCGACAGTGACAGCACAGCAGTGATCGCCTGCTGCTGCTGGGGTCTCCTCTACGGCACACAGGGGGTCCCTGAAGGCAACTACTCCAAACTGGAGTACCGGGACCGACTGGAGAGCAGCGCCGGGCAACTCTACGCCCTGTCACACTGAGAAGGCCGCCGCAGCCTGCTGCCCTGACAGTGTGTCCAAACATCTTGCATTAAGGGGAAACTAGGCCACGCACTGACACATTGACGTGGAGCTAGATAGTGCGCTCGGTAGTACATCGATCTAGAGCGCTGCCACATATTCAGAGTGTGGTGTCATATTTGCCTGAAGGAGAAGCAGTGTCCCACTAACCCAAAGAGTCATCTCTGCCACAACGAGGAATGTAGGACTCGTGATATTGGCACAGAGGCCGGTGTGTGAAGAGGAGTCCCCCTAGTGACCATTTAAAATTAACACGCAGAGTCGCACAACTGAGTGGAACGAATTCAAGCTAATGAGAATGTGAAAAGAATACAAAGAAATCCCCTAGGAGGTAATTACTTCGTTTTGTCAGCCTGGCATAATAGCAAATGCTTAGTGAGCTTCAAATTAAATGTGTTTGTTTAATGAAAAATACATTTGTCTCATTAACTGTTACTCAACGCAGTGCAGAGCAAAACTGTAACAGCAATGCTCCAGACACGCACAATTAATGATACAATAAATAAAAAACAAACAAAGGTTTGTAGTTGAGTTGAAAACTTTATTTTTTGGTCATTGTTGTTTTAATATTTTTTTTGTCTTGTCCATTTTTTTATTAATTATATTTTCCTACAGGAGAGAAGAGGGGCAAATGGGTGGTTTTAACTACTGGATTGAGTTAAAAAAAAGAAATGAATCGCTAAAAGTCCCCTCCTCTTCAAATCCCTCCTTTCATGCTGTATTCATGAGAATCCCGCGACAGTCTGTTTCCCATTTGTGTCATGGTGCTTACAAAACCCCACAAAGCTAAAAACACATTGCTGGGAGATAAAGTGTCTGCTGCTGTTTTTCATCCGTGCTTTTTTTCCTCTCCGACTGGTCCGCCCAGCAAGGTGCCTCATGTCTCTGAAAACGGAAGAAGTTGGAGAGGAGAGCAGAATGGCAGCAGGGGTCAGACGCTGCTGCGGTCGTCTGCCTCCTTTCGTCATTAGCATTAAAAAAAAAAGGTCGTCCTCCTCGTCTGGGCTGACACCAAGGTTTGTACCGATGACGAACATTACAGCAGAAGAATAAGGTGCTGAGACTTTGTCCTCTTCTCTCCTCTGTTCGATCCTGTCAGTTTTTTTATGACTCGGGTTCAGTCTGGGCCTCACATCCAGCAGGCCGTGGGGATGTTGGGGCTCATTCCTGGGAACAGTTTGGAAGGAAGGGGGGAGGGAGCAGATGGGGTTTAGTTTCCAGGCGGATGGAAGGGAGCAGGGTGTGTTTGTACCTGCATTGCTGTGGGAGGTAAACAAAGAACAAGACCTATAAATGCTACGCTTCAAACCACAGAGAGAATCCGAATCAGTGAAGGCTTTTACTTGGCATTGTGTTTCGTACCTTGTGGATGTCCTATGTAAAAGTGTTGTTGTGCTCCTTGCTGAGGTCCGTGCTGGGGCACTGAGCCGTGGCCCTGCTGAGGGGGCGGCTGCAACATCACTAACTGGGGCTGACCGTGGCCCCCCGAGTGGTGGGGACCCTGCATGGCTCCCTGTACATGAGCCTGGGGGGCAAATCAAGTTTATTTCAAGATAAAAAAAACGAATTCCAAATGAACGCTTTCTCACAATTTCATGCAAAATGTCAACAAATGCTCTCAATTTGCCTTGATGGAGGAGAAGGAACAGTTAGCATACAGCAGAAATAGTACCAGCACCGTGGGTCCATACCTGCGCTAGCTGTCCCAGGGGATATGTTTGTGGGATGCCCTGGTGGCTGTGGATGCTGTAGCCCTGAATGGGGTAAGAGCCCTGAGGAGACGTGTGACCCGGCGGCATGTTGGGTGGGGTGGGTGCTGACAGGGGACCTGAGTGGTACAAGGACTGCGGCTGTGGGCCTGACTGGGCATTCTGAAAGGAGAGATCACAACGTTCAAATATAAAATTGTCACAATACTTTCGGTCCCAGAGGCTGGAGCCTCTGAGGGACGTGACCCACGAAAATCCTGAAGAGGTCCTGAAGCACGCACGCACGCACGCACCGTCCCCACATGAGACGACGTGACCGTAAAAAGTCTACTTTCCCAAACTTATCACCATTAAGGTACCGTAAAAGTGTGATACCAGTTATAAACACCAGTGGCAAACCAGGGTGACCACAATAATAAAAAAACATAATACCACAATTTACAGTGCACACGTGTGTGCTGAGATTAACAACATCCAGGCTACTAACAAGAACAAACAGTGGAGTTTATGCCAGGTCTCCTGTTTATATACATTCCAGTAGTAGAGTATCATTGGTGGAGGTGGCTTTTTGAATGTAGTTTATAATTACAGGATCCTGCTGCTCAATTGGTTTACAGCAAATGTGTCTTGGTATACTTTGGGTATTATAATCCTAGCAGTCCTGTAGGGGGTGTCTCACCTGTCCGGGGCTAGGTGCAGCATGCTGCGGAGGGGGCTGGTTGCCTGTCGGAGTACTGGAAGGCTGGGGCTGATGAATTGCACCCGAGTGGTGGGAGAAGGACTGTGGAGCTACACAGAAAAAGAGACGATCAGTAATGCTTAATACTACAGTTTTACTGCCAATATATTGTGAGACTTTTAATGCACGTATGTACTTTACTAAGAGCGATCTGCTAAACCCCTTAACACGCCGTGTCAATAAACAGAACGTTGGACTGCACACCACTTGCATATAGACGGTTTGTGTTTCATATCAATCGCTCTGCAGGTCTGCTTCCACTCACCGTAGATGCCCTGCTGTGGTCCCTGAGGTCCGTCTCCCTGTGAAGGGAACTGGGGACCTCCCGGTGGTCCCAGGGCTTGTGGGTGTGGACCCCCGCCTTGACCAATCATCCTGGCTCCACCCTGCAGCATGGAGTACATCGGCTAGAGAGGAGAGGAACAAGTAAGCTATTTGTAATATAGTCGTTTTAAATGTGGAGGCGACATTTAAGACGCTCTTATTACCCTCTGTTGAATAATAAGCTCTCAGAACATAATCTCCTCACCAGTTGTTTGTTTTAATGCTAGTGCAAACATTCTGCTAACCATTTAAAACCTGAATCATAAAAAGGGGTTAGAGGGTAGACGTCCTACCTGTCCAGGGTAGGGTGTCATGGCCTGGATGACCTGCTGTTGGCTGTACTGCTGCGGGTTGTACTGAAGGTAGGACTGAGGGTAAGGGGACGCTACCAGCGGGGCCCCAGCTGCCGACGCTGCGGCTTGCAACATGGGGGCTGCTGAAGTACCGTGGTCAGAGCGCGGAGCCACTACTGAGCCTGGTGGAGGGAAAAACATCACATTTTCAAAATGTTCATTTGTAAAGCAGATGCTCTCGGTACAGGAACACTGATAAAAGCGTAATTTAAGGTTCATCTGAAAGGCTCCAGTAGGACATTTATTTTAGAAGCACTTTGTCGAAATTTAAAAAGAAAAAAAATTTAAACCACAGCCAGCACCAGAGAGAAAAACATTACATTTACCTTTGGTCCTGGGATATTTTCCCTGACTGACTGTAGACATGGTGTACTGGTACATTGGTGGGGGCTGAAAGACAAATGATCAACAGGTCAACACAAAATCTGTTGCTGCATTGTGAGGAATAATTCAAAGCTGGAACAATTAGTTGATTCTTTTTTGGTATTCTGTGATAGCAAAAAAAGTAACTTTGGATTTTAAACTGTTAGACAAAACTAGAGCTCAGGTGAACTGCAATGGGCATTTTAATACTATTTGTTTTTACTTTTTAATCAACTAAACGGCAAAGCAAAAAATTAATCGACAATGTAAATAATTGATAGTTGCAGCCCTAAACAGAGTCAATGCAAAATTAAAAAATGCACCTGCACAGAGTGGATCTGTGATACATAGGAGAGGTAGGGGGTGTTGTAGAGTGGTCCCTGTCCGCCTGGGTGCTGAAGGACCACTGGGCTTGGAGGAGTTGGGCGTGGTGGGGTAGGCGCTGTGTTGGGCTTCGTCTGTACGGTAACACAAGCAGAGGTAAATAAATCTGCCTGACACTTAGCTAACCACATTGGGTTTCAACTGTTTATTTTTCAGTGTCCTACATTTAGTAAAATAAATGACTATAAAATATACACTGCAATAAGTATTTGGATGTCGGAAGAAATAAACTCCATTTTAATACATTCCCTGATCTGCACGCCACATTACTAAGCTATATACTCCAGCTTTGGCCGATGATTGACATTTCAAGGATTTATCAGGTACGAACTGGCTTACCATAGGCATTTGAGTTTTAATAGGGTTGAACTCTTTAGCGTTGGGGTTTAAGGTTGATTTCTTCACTGGGCTAAAAGATATAAAAAAGAAAAAAAAATTGATTAACAAAAGACAATCACAGTGAAATAACTTACAATGAGAAATCTCTAATCCTTTTTGAAACTCACTCTGGCATGCCCTCTGGCCGCTCCGTTGTCTCAGACCTGGTGTCGTCAGTTCCCGGGCTCCTGGCTGGCATTGGGACAGCTGGTGAATGTCTGTCTGAAATGGGTGCCATCTTGGCAGCAGTTGTGGCACCCGGTGTAGTTGTGGGGTTCTTGGTGGGGTCCTCCGCAGGGGCTGGTGAAGGCTGAGGTTGGGGCTGGGAAGGACTGGGAACCGGAGGCTGAGCTTTGGGCTCTGAAGCAGAGTGAGCATCTGATGACAGGGGCTTGGCTGCGCTGGCTTGGGCGACCTCAATGATGGCAGGAGGTGTTGTTGCTGCCGGGGAGCTGGGAGAGCTGGAGTTGCCTCCACTCGCCTGGAGCTGGAAAAAAAAAAAGAGAGAGAAAGATGAAGATTGATTGATGGGAGAGAGGTGAAGAGAGATGGAGGAGCTGGCAAAACAAGTAAAAGGAAGGAATGAAGATTTAGCAAACAGTTAAATGTAGTTATATAGAGTCTGAAATGTCCCACTAATGGCTCAGACCTTTTTTTAGGCTTATGATCTGGAGAACACATCACATTACTGAAATTTTAACCTCCCCCATCTAGTGAGCGGCCAGTAGACACAAGAACGTGTCCAATAAAACAAATATATAACAGACTTGCAAATATAAAAACACCTGAGCCATAACTTAAGTTTCAGTAAATACGTTGCACAAGTGACTCAAAATGTCAAGACATGAGAGACGTGTATGAACTCCACCTCTAGGGTGACAGAAAAAAAATTGTGGAACTACCGAAAAAAGTCCCACATTGCAATCAAATAACTGCGTATAGGAACCAGACACCCTCATGTGCAACTCAAGCGAATAAAAAGTGAGTATAACTTCAGTAGCATGCTGTCCTGACTGATCTTCAGCACCCAGTAAAGACTGAGTAAGCCAATTAGAATTTATGTTAATTGTCTCAACCAAGGGATTTTTTTAAGGAAGTCAATCGAACATCAGTAATGTCTCAGGTCACAGCCTCTTGATTGGTCACAGATTTTCTCATTTCACACTTCAGAGAAAAGCAACTGCACTCTTACCCTGAATTCCTTGCCAAATTTCCGCAGCTCCTCAATCTGCGACCTTTGCTGAACTGAGGGAGCTGGTGGAGGGGAGAGGACACAAAGTTTAATGAAAAATGTGAACATTTGAAACTACAAACTCAAAAACGCACAAGACATGCAACTAAGGCACAAGGGGATTGTATGTCCTCTGATTTGTGTGTCCAAATTAAAAGACTTATTTCCAGTGTTTAGCTTGTGCCAATTTGACATCTTGCGCACACACACCTTTCCCACTCTTGCTTTCCTCGGTGCTGCTTGGGCTCTCGGCTGAGCGTTCTTTTGCAGCTGCGATCAGGATCTCATTCACTGTGAAAACAAGATAAATGACAAACTAATTAGCTATAGCGCTTCATTAGATTCCACCTTCAATACCCGTCGCTTACTGCCACGAGGTGACTCGTATCTCATTGAGGCAGATGAAGCGGATGTCATTACAGGGAAAAAAAAAAGTGATTGCGACTTTGATTTCAAACTTAACGATAAAACAAAAACAGGAGGCAAGAAGAGACAGTACCATCGACGGGGAAGAGAGGGGCGGGGCCAGACGTCTTGTGGGCAGGCAGGGAGACAGACGATGTGTCCAAATAAGGCGTGTCCTGGGAAGAGCCTGATTTAGGAGAGCGAGTAGCTGCAAGGACAGGACAGGGAAAAAATAAAGGTTATGTTTTAGACAAAATCAATAAATTATATAGAAGAGGAATTTGTAACAGAGGTTGACTGAATGTACCTGTGGACTGAGAGTTTGAACTGCGGACTGTTCTGCTCGACTGTGGAGGTCTTTGGGCTTTGGGCGATGTTCTGGCAGAGACTGAAAGGCACAATAAAGAATCTCCTTACAATTTTTCCCAATTCATATTGCCATGGCAACATGCACAGATGCTGTTAAAACACGTTCAAACAAGTTCACACACTTACCTCCATTAACAGGCCTCCCAGCGTCAGACAGCGAGTGTGGGAGTGAGTGGGAATGAGGGACGGCGTGTCCGTGTGGAGCAGGGGGGCTGGCTGGGGAAGGGGCAGCGGAAGCAGAGGCGGGCGCGGGTCCTCCTGGAGAGCCCGGGCCTGGGCTTGGGCTTCCCTGGGGGTGGTGGGGAGCGTAGGCCCCGCTTCGGCCTGACAGAGGGCTGTTTCTCTCTGAGGTGGAGGCGCCAGGCTGGGGCCCGGCAGCAGAGGGCAAAGGGGGTCTAGGGGAAGAGGAGGATGGAGGGGTGGAGCGATAACCTCCGCTTAGACGGTTATGGGGTGGAGGCCCGCCAGGACCTCTCTCGGCTCGCTCCCGTTCCCGGTTCATTTCTCTTTGACGCTGAGGTAATGGAATGTACCTGCCCCTACTGAAAAAGAAAGACAACACGTCACACACAGGAGCAACGCAAAGGAGACAAGAAATACTTCACTTTAAAAACCAATTAAGGAAACAGCAGTTGACAAACCATTCTTGCCTCAGTCACATTACGCGATCTTCCTCTTTGAAATTATTGTGTTATGGGATTGAAAGCTGTAAAAACAACCACTAAAATGAGATTGATTTGTCAACTGCTGTTTCCAAAGTCAAGAACCTCAACTTTAAAGTCCTCAGAAAATTCTACAATTGCAAAACAACTGAGTGAACGTGTGATACCATCAAAAGCTCCAGAACAAATACTGAAAGGACCATGAGCCGAGTGTCTTGTGAACTGATGAAACAATTATGAACCATGTCGTATGCCAGTCATTTTATTTAAATATTTTTCATATTTTTACTGTGGTTTACTGGATAAATCGCACACTTTCAGAATTTCTCGTAGACATTTTCATCTTGTTGTTCTTATCGTTTGTCTCCAGGGGTGCTAGAAGTAGGGGGTGCTGAGGGGGCTGGGACTGTGACTGCAAGACAAAAAACATTACTATACAAATCAATAAAAAAAAACTTGTGGATCTGTAATTTGTTGAAATCTATCCCTTTTTAAAATGATTTTATGTTATTTGATTTCATTTGTGAACATTCAATGTATTTTCTCTGTATCTGATGTACAGACAGCGAAGGACCGTGAAAATTAGTGACCGGCAGTGGTGGGTTAGGTATCATTACTGCGCTTCAACATGTTTCAAAAAGAACTGGAGCTCTATCTTATTTCTTGTTTCTGTCACAGATCTAATAGTGCAACATGCTTCGAATGAGAGCAAGAAGACGCCTCTGTAGTGTGGTCTTCAATTAATTGTTATTGATTTCAGTTGTTACTCGTTTGTTTTCAATTGCTGTGTGTGAGTGAGAGTGAGAGTGAGAGAGTGAGAGTGAGAGTGAGAGTGAGAGAGAGAGAGAGAGAGAGATACAGTTCAGGTGCCTTGATCTATTGCTACCCTTTTGGTGTTGCTGTAGCTCAGTCAATAATAAATCATCTGATTAGGAATAAACCTGCAATCCGTGTGTGAACTGTCCAAAGCTGAATATTATATGCTGCTTTGATATGCAGTATGTTGGTGTTAAATGCTGTTGGCCAGTTCAATCAATACAAAAACCATGAATGTTGCGCATTTAATTTGAGGTCATGATATAGACTTTCTCTCAGCACCCCCAACTCTGAATGAATTCCAACGTCCCTGTGCGTCTGAAAGATTAGATTTTTTTTATAGCTACAAAAGGTCTCGTAAGCGAAGCACAGGTGTAGATAATAAAATGAATAATGGCTGAATTCCATTAAGCTGCTTCACTTTCAGGGTGCTGATATTGTGCTGCTTCAGCATTACACTGTCATGGCTTACTCAATATAACAGGCATCGTTAACGTTATTAGTTATACCTGTGCTGTAGCTACTATTACAACTCAACATGTCTGCTGTGAAAAAGACCTCATGGATCACTTTACTGCATAATAGTTTAAGTGTGTGGATTGTAATATATAGAGACAAATACTACTATCTACATTCTGCACAAATGAGCTGCCCCACTCACCTGGTGCTGGCTCCGGGGCTGTCTCGGCCTCTCTCGCGCTCGCCGCTGTCCCGCACCACAGCGCTGTACATGTCCTCCTCGGTTTTGCACTCATCATTTTCCAGGCCGACACGGTGGCGATACTGGGGGCTGGACTCGATCTCACTGGCTAGGCGGGCGGCGCGTGCCTCCCTCTGCCGGAAGACGTCCGAGTTGCCCTTCTCCAGCGGCACACTGAAAAGCACAAGAAAGGTTTGGTCAGTAAGGGCAGAGTTTGCAGGTTTTTACTTCCTCAAAGTAATTAATCGTCTCATTACAGTAAATGTGCCCCACTGTTGTGGTTTTAGTTGTACCGACTAGTGAGATCAGCAGGAGTGGTACAGTATTTGGTTTGGGTGTAAACTCCTGGTCAACAATGACATAACTGGACAATACTGTCATTTAAGGACCATAATACTATAAACAGACACGTTTTTCATTTGGAATTATACTGAGATGCTACCAGCAGGGATATGACAATAAAATATTGATACAATACAAATGATGTATATAAAAAGTCACTGTTCACATCACATTCTGACACCCTACGACTGCCTGTTTATTACAACAAAAGCGACATTTCTTTTTTTCTCCTGGTCTCCTTGCCAAAAATTCACAAACAGTCATTTTTCTACAGTTTATCAATAATAATTTATCAATAACTGTGAAAGGCAATGAATCCCTATGGAAACTTACGTATACATGGAAAGACTGGAATCATATGTTGATGTGACTCCATATTTTACTTCATTGTAACGGAACATCTCATTGGCATCCCAGCCATTTGACTGAAAAAGAAAAAACCCAAAACAAATAAAAATGGAGATTAATGGTGTGGAGTAATAATCAGTACATTATAATAATGCTTAATTAGTTAACAGTTTAAAAAAAGATTTCTTGTGGCATTTCAGATTAATGATTTCAAAAGATTGAGTTATGAATAGAACAAGAAACTGTCTATAACTGAAGGTGCATATTATTTTACCAATTCTGATCTCAAAAGGACATTATTATTATTATTATTATTAGATGGTTAGCTGGCGTTTCTGTGTGTGTTAAAGAGATGACTCACTGCATCATTTTCCAGATCGTAACTCTCTCCGTTGCTGTCTCCTCCCTCCCATCTCTGCAAAACCTTCTCCTTGTGATCTCCGTTGATGCGACTGGAGCTGATGGCTGTGTCTGTGAAAGTGTCTAAAAATCAAAGACAAAAAATAGAAAGAATAAAAACAAACAAATAAGAAACATTCTTGAAAGTGTTACCTTTGGCAATATTTGTGTGCCACCTGCATTTGGGTCTGATTCAAATTATTACTATTCAATGATGTAATATATTATCATTTGCTTTCTTTTAACCCTATTGTAGAAAGTGAAAGCCTGGACTTCAAGTCTATAATATTTTTCCCCACAAGATCAAGAGGCAATTCAAACCAGTCAAGCCTAAAACACCATCAACTCAGATACTTTACCATCTTTACTATAACATCAAGGATACTCTTAGAATGAATACAATCTAATGCTCACTTTCACCCAAATTGCTATTTTCTTTATGTATTTGCTACAAATGCATTGCAGGTCTGTCGAGTACTTGTATTTGTTCCTTTTTTCCCCCTCCCACAACCCCAGCCCAGAGAATGCGTGTTTGTACCTCTGGTAGCAAAGTTGAGGTCAACATCTTTGCAGATCATAGTCACCAGATCTGAAGGGCTGAAGATCATGGTGTCAGTAATGTCCTCCCTCCGTGGCAGAGCTGATGTTGAGCCCTCTTCCTCCTTGCTGCGTTTGTGTACAGCGTCCACAGCCAACTCACACTAAAGGACCAAACATTGGGAATGCAGCAGAAATTTGACAATTCTTTTAGGAGAAATTAAACAACTGAAGAAAGCCATCTTTTCCCTTCAAACGAGTTTACTATTACAGTGACAGGATTACTTGCAGTGCTTCATTAAATTGACAGATGGAAGTGCATGTCTGTGTATTCAACATGAGCTTCTTACCCGAGAACTGAGAGTCTTGAATACGCCTTCAAACACACTGCCATTCTTCACTCTTATGTCACAGGTGGAGCCCTGAGAGAGAGAGATTGTTTTTTAAAAAAAGCGTATTTTTACCTGGAATAGTAAGTCAAAAACAAACTGCTATTTAGATCAGTGACCCACCCAAGACTGAACCAGCATTTGTGCGTTCATTTTAAAAAAATATAAAGAGAGTACACTGCATCCTGTAAAATGTGCATATTTCATATCCGGGATGGATATGAAGCAGGATGTACAGTGTGCCTCTTAAGTAACTAATATATGCCTGTTGTTGGCAGTCAGATGGTAAAAGTATTTCAACCAGCAACTTTTTTCCTGCTGCTGTAACCCTTCACTGCCTGCGACAGACACAGCCGATCATGGAAGAAAAGGCAGCTTTACAGCAGGTAGGTTACATCTTACCTCTACTTTTATAGTACATGTCAAAGGGGGTGTGTGATACAAGCACAATCATCGTGGTCTAAGAAGAACAATGACAAGCCAAACGACTTACCACAACAGCTGTGAGGAAATGAAGCATTCTGGCATTGTTGTACACACCCTCGAAAACCTGTAGATGGGAAAAGGTATAAAGTATCCATCAGAAGAGGTTTCACCAAGACAAGACATTCAAATAAAACATCATAGTGATATATTTAAAAGAACATGGTTTGATATTATAAGACGTCACTGTAACACTGCGGTGAGGAGCTGAATTACAAAAGCTTCCTACGGCCCCTTTTATATTGGAGACTTATGACCCACATTCAAAAATTATGATCACTTGAGAAAACAAAATGCTGATTTCCCATCTATACTAAATCTTCAATTATGTTTTTTTATTACAGCTATTTTATTATATATTATATTTGCACAATACAGTATGTTGCGTGTTTGCTGCCGGACTTTTCTGGACCAGGATACTCACAGGAGATGACTGGAATGATGGCTTTGCAGAAGTTCGATTCCTGTGAGAAACAACAGTCAAAACATGTTTGTCTGGTTGGAAGCCAAAGGAGTTTAACTTGTTTGCAAAGCCTGTCACGGCAATGTTGCATTCCATGTTGTACATATTGAGCATATGGCTATTTGAGGAGAAGTTGTCAAACTTACTTAGGGGCCTGACAAATTCCCAAAATCAACATATGGTCTCTAGAATCATCTATTTTGAATTTAAACTTTGCAGATGCTGCCAACCTTTTTGTTAGGTGCTAGGCTTCCACCTTCGTGGAGGGATTAAAAGCACTGGCATCTGAACACAGGCAAGGAGGTAATGTGTATCATGACTTTAGAAAAGGCTACATCTAGATTATTTAAATCTCGTCAACAGTTTAAACGAAAAATAGAAACAGAGCAATACTTTCAGCTTCATACATTCAATAACTCCATTGTGACCAATCTGGGTGCTAAATGCACCCTCCATAAATAATGATGTGATGGTTTCACTGCTAGTCATATACACGGTTAGAAAACAAAGACTGAGAAAACAGTTCAGTAGACCGACCTTGTGCCGGTCGTTAAATCTCTTCGATGTTAATTATAACGTTTCTATGTGAGGCTTTTCTTAGCTACAAAGACGTATTCTTGTAAATTTAACATTTTTCAAAACATCAACGTCCCTTCTATGGCACTGACAGGCAGGATAAACTTTGTATCGCTTGTTTGCCGATTTGCTACTCCTTGCTTTCACCGAACTTGAGCCCACCTCACTTTTTTGTGTTCGGTTCAATTTGAGGATTCTGATTGGTCCATAGCTACCGTCAATCTGACAAAAACGAATTTCATTGGTCTGGAGATAAGCTCCATTTCCGAGACACACCCACCGAGCACACAGCGCTTTAACCGGTAGGCCTTGGAGTCACAGGACAATCCCCGGACTGTCCTGACAGGAAATCCCCAACCCGCTTACCTCCCGGCCGGTGTCCTGTTCCCGCTGTTGATGCCGCTGACTGGGGAAGACATACCACCGGGGCCCGAGGTTCCATTAGACGCCTTTCTCCCGCCTGAGCCGGGTTGCTGCTGTTGTTTCAGCATTGCGAAGCACGCGGCTTAGACAGTACAAAGTGTAAGCTAACTTATATACACCAATATCTGTCGATGTGAAGTTGCTTTTAAAGCGAACTATCTTTAACAATATCGCCTCTCCTAAGGAGCGCAAAGCCGGTGTAACCTCAATAAGACCGGCTATTGTAGCTAATCTTGCTAAGCGAATACCAGTCGCTTGTGGCCTAAAATATAACGACAAAACACCTCGCTATTTTAATCAAATGTGACATATAACTTAACAAAATTCCCACAACTATCTACCTTGTAACCAGAGCGGTTGTGTCAAAGCAAGCGACTGATAAAATGACACGAGTTTTCGTATAATTATTTAGCAATAGCTGATTGAGTTAGCATTAGCTTTGATCCTGAAGCTCACTTCGGGCGCTTTCCCTCCGGGATTTACTTTCTTCTCTGTCGTGTCGCCTTAACTCCGGCACCGCTGACTCTTCTGTTAAAAATCAAGGTCTTGGCATTACTGTCAGTTTTCTTAAGAAGTTAGATTTTTCAGGTTTCGTACTGAAAACCTGCTGCGGTCGGTCAACACCACCTCTCGGTAGGTTCACTTGACTCAATCCGCGCGCGGCTGACTGGAAACCGGCTGAAAGGGGGAGGGCGCGTTGACGTGCGCGTGCGCCTTTGACCTACTAGTGAGCGCGCGTACGTGCAATGAGCATTGAGTCAATATTCGATTGATACCAATGTATCTCTGATGTAAACAAGAATGGATGGTTTCTATTGTACACGTGGCAGTCACCACACAAAACATCAATATTGTTTTCTTTACAAAGTTTCACTTTGACATTTATTACATCCACATTTTCATGTGTAATGTTGTTTTTCTTTATTTTTGTCATTCCTTCGTGAATTTACCTATAATTTATAAGGACAGCCAATGCCTAAACCAACCGACTGACCTAGTGTACCAACTTTGTCAGTGCCTCTATACACCAGTTATTACGACTGTAAGCTTCAGACATCATGGCAGCCTCCATAAAGAGCGTTTGTGTTACATAGCGTGAGTTTCCCAAGGATCTTGGTCTTTCTTTAAATCTCCCTGTCCTCTCCCAGCAGCCTGGAAAGTGAACAGAAGACCTCATTCGTCTTCTTCCGAACCCGTAAGTACCTTTACAATACGTGGGGCGATTTGTTATTTGGACCCACATGCGTACAAATAGGCTATAGTATGTAAGTGACATGAGCTTGTGGAATTTGTGTCAGTGTTCTTCTGATCGCATTTAAAGTAAAAATGGAGATCCACCTCACTGATGTTAAGAACTCAATGTAATGCTATTGTCTGTAGATTTGGTAGACTATTAACCAATATCTACACAGAAATGACGAGTTTGCAGTTCGGCCCAATTTTCATTTACCGGTGTTCTGAGTGCTGCTCCTCTGAAAAGCTGTGTTTTAACGTCAAATTAACGTCCTGAGGGCTTGAAAGATGGTAGTTATGTCCTAAACAATAGTTTACTGTAATCAACAAGAATTCATGGCAACTACAGTGGATTTTAATGGTGACACGTTTTCATAAATGAAAAATTTAAAGAACATTTAATTTGAAAATGCAGACTGTATTGTGTGTATTTTGTGAATAAAGGGGCTCTCCAACAATTTAACATGTGTACATTAGCAGAGTTATATTGGTTTAAATATCAAAAATAATTGTTACATGTCAAGCCTGCTTCAATAAAAATGTAACACTTCAAAAGGAAACATTTGAGCATGTACTGAAACTAGTAAATCTTACCATAACTAACCTTACACCTGTTTTACTACACTTAAGCAACCTTTGAATGTAGAACCTCTACTTTGGACGGAATAATTGTAATATCTCTTTAACTAAAAATTAAAACAGTGTTTCTGTACTGCTTCCATTAAAAGAGTCACCATGTCCACATTTCTGATCATGTGACTCTCACTCTACAGGTGTGCGTCTCACATGTGGACAAAGAAGCTTCCCCACCTGCAGAGTTTCCTGGTGCGGCTTTCCAGACGGGCCAGTCACCTCGCCCGGCAGCAGTATGATGTCATTGTTGTGGGTGGGGGTCACGCAGGGACCGAGGCGGCGGCAGCAGCGGCCAGAGTGGGAGCTGAGACACTCCTCGTTTCACAGAAAATACACACCATTGGTGAGAAAAAGCTGGTTTTCCTCTTAGTGCAATCCATCTATCTAGATAGTTTTTAGTAGTATATGCCAAGGTTTTGGCAATATATTGATGGTGATCAATTTGATTGAGAACTGTTTTTATTTCTAGGTGCCCTGTCCTGTAACCCGTCCCTGGGAGGAGTAGGAAAGGGCCAGCTTGTGAGGGAGGTAGATGCCCTGGACGGACTGTGTGGTCGGGCAGGAGACTGGGCCGGGATCCATTTCTCCGTCCTGAACCGTAGAAAAGGCCCAGCTGTGTGGGGCCCGAGGGCTCAGCTGGACCGCCAGCGCTACCGTGAATTTATTCAGGTACCTTATACACAGGTGTAAAAGAAGGGTTCACTTTCTGCGTTTAGTGTAACTAGTGTTTTCTCTGTGAATGATGGTGTGTCTGCCTGCTGTTTGTCACTCAGGCTGAGCTGCTGTCCACTCCCAGGCTGACGGTGTTGGAGGGCTCAGTGGAAGAGCTGCTGGTAACAGAACCAAACCCAGAGGAGCCTGGACACCACAGAGTCACTGGGATACATTTGGGTAAGGAATGAATTTGAGCTAGCTGCCAACGTTTACCTTTTTATCCTACTATTACAATTAGAGTGTAAATGAAAGCAGCCAAGCTGGTTTGTCTTTACTTGTTTATTAGTCTGTTTTACAGGAAACCAACTCAATATAAGAACTTCAGCTGGTTTCTTGGAAACCTCAGCAGCTGATGGTACATACTGTATATAAAATATACTATCACTGTCAGTAGATTAAAACATTGTAACAAGGTTTGCTAAAATTCTTAAATGTAAAGCAACAATGATTAATACACACTGGCAATGATTATTCTTTTTTCTCTATTAAATCATTTTATATGTCTGTGTTTCTTTTGAGAGTTTGAAAGTTTGTCATCTGATATTGATCTCTAACAAATGTGCCAACCAGCCAAACTTTCTAAATCTTTCAATATGAGTTTCTCAGTTAATCACGGTATGATTTTTCACTTCTTCTTCTTCATCTTCTTAGCAAACGGAAGCCACCCGATCTCAGCCAGCTCCGTGGTTCTTACCACCGGTACTTTCTTGTCTGGCTCCCTCTTCATGGGCCAAACCACGTCCCCCGGGGGTCGGATTGGAGATGCCCCGTCGAGTGCTGGGCTGTCCCGGACGCTGAGGGAGAGGCTGAGGCTAAGGATAGGCAGACTGAGGACTGGCACCCCTCCCAGGATTGTGAGGGATTCAGTAGACCTTTCCCTGGCTGACCTTCAACCCCCTGACAGTCATCCAACTCCGTTCAGCTTCCTTAATACACACACACGCTGCAAGGTAAAGTCTATGTGAAGTACTTCTGTTTTTTATATATATATAACTATATATATATAGTAGTTTAAAGGATTAATCAAGTATAAATATTTGTCATTTTTAACCAATTGTATTTGCAGCACTAGTATTAAGGGAAAGTCTTTATATTTTCAATTGTGTAGAAGAAAACAGCGCAAAGGATTTCTACATTATACCATTTAATTTAATCCTTTTATAATTAATACTTGCTATATTTTAAACCTAAACTCTTCTTAAGCCCGAAGAGCAGCTGCCTTGCTACCTGACCTATACTACTCCTGGTGTAGAGAGAGTGGTGAGGGAGAGTCTTCATCTCAACTGTCACATACAGCAGGACACCAAGGGTCCCAGGTACACGCACACACACACACACACACACACACACACACACAACGTAAATGTTTGACGTTGTACGCAGCGTGTTCTGAAACTCAAAAGTAATATCTCTTGTCCGTGTCTCTCACAGATACTGTCCCTCCATTGAGTCTCGAGTGCTTCGGTTTCCGGGCCGACAGCACCAGGTGTGGCTGGAGCCTGAGGGGGTGACCTCTGACCTTTTGTACCCTCAAGGCCTGTCCATGACCATGCCCCCTGACACGCAGCTCCGCCTCATCAGAGAAATCCCGGCAATGCACAGAGCCGAGATCCACACACCCGGTACGCAGCCTGAGTTTGATCTGCACGGTAACATCTGACATCTGAAAGTCAGTTACAACGACACAGCACACAATTCAAAGCTACAGCTAAACCAGTCCTTTGTTGATGCAAAAGCGGAATTTCCTGATTGCCCGCAGTTAATGGATCTGACAGTAAAATGTTTCTTATGATATTTTTCTAGGTTATGGTGTGCAGTATGACTTTGTGTGTCCCACGCAGCTGAGCCCCGCCTTGCAGGTGAAAAGCACCCAAGGTCTTTTTCTGGCCGGTCAGATCAACGGAACAACGGGGTACGAGGAGGCTGCTGCACAGGTAGCTGCCGACCGGTTACAGACCTTTCATTCACTGCCGACATCAACATGCAATTTGTTCAGCTAGGTCAAACAGAAAATATTTCAGCCTGAAGAAAACTCTTGTTCCTGTCTGCAGGGCCTGTGGGCGGGGGTGAACGCCGCCCGCTGGGCGCTCTGCATGCCCGCAGCGGCTTTGTCTCGGACAGAGAGTTATATTGGTGTTCTCATCGATGATCTGGTGAGTCGAGGCGTTACAGAGCCCTACCGCATGTTCACCAGCCGGGCTGAGTTTCGCACCTCTCTAAGGCCAGACAACGCTGACCTCCGCCTCACGCTGAGAGGTAGGCAAAGTGTCGGGGGGCCTTAATCATGGATACAGCGTGATTTATAATAAATGGCATCAATGAAACCTGTGTTCATGGGAAAAAAATGTTTTTTTTGAATGATGCTACTTAAAGAAAATACTCAAATATACATTTGCATGGTGGGTGTAATTATGAACATGCACAGTATACAGTAAATGTAGGGGACGAGGGGTCCCACGAGTTGTTCTATTCTCTGTCTTAGTTTTTCTCCTCTCATAAAGTTCTTCCTCTGCCAGGGTTTGAGGAGGTGGGATGTGTTTCCTCCTCGCGCTACCAGCAGGCTGTGAGAGTCAGGGACAGTTTGCAGGGTGCACTGACAGCCCTTCAGGCTCTCACCCTGTCCACCTCCAACTGGAGAAAAAAGCTGCCCGACATCCGTATGAGTGAGGCCAAGAAAACGTTACTGACGTGAGTGACAAATATTTCATCCCAAGATGCAGTCAAAAGTGCACCTGTGGTCCTAAATGTTACTTTGTGCCTCCTCTTTCAGTGGTATGGATGTGCTGCAGTACAATGACGTGTCCTTTGAAATGTTGGCATCTGCCTTCCCAGAGCGCCTTTTGCCTTACGTGGAATTCTCCCAAAGACTCAAGATAGAAGGTAAAAACAGATTTTGGCTTATCGAGGCAACACGAAAGGGGAACCTTGCCGTCACGAGCTGTAGGGATGAACACCTGTGATAAATTCATTGTTACAGTTGTACAGTAACATGGTTCATTCTTTCTTAATAAAACATTCCTCCTTTTATTTAGCTGTGTACAGGCCTCACTGTGAACTACAGAAGAAAGAGATTGAGAGAATTCAGAAGGAGGAGAGCATGTCTCTCCCACAGGACTTAGACTATTTGTCTCTGCCGGTGTCTCTGTCTCTGGAAGTCAGAGAGGTTTTGGACCGAGTTCGGCCCAGCACTGTGAGTCTGCACATTGCTTCCAAATAGCTTTTTGTTCTTCTTTTATATTTCTAAAGACCTGAAAATGGTAACGATTTGGTCGACATGAAGAAGAGCCTATATTTCAGTAAACGTTTGTGCTGTTACATAAAAAAAACAAGTGAATATGCAGCTAATAGCATTTTATATCTCCTCCAGCTGGGTGCTGCTGCACGTTTGCAAGGTATAACTCCAGCTGCCATCGTCCAGCTCCTCAACTACGTACGCCATTCAAAGGAGCGAAGAGCACACAGAAGCCAGATGGACCAAAAGGAGGAGAGAGAACAGGAGCCATGTGCAAGAAAGGCATCTTTACCTCAGTGAAAATCTCTTGTAAAAATGTATTTATTCCTGAAAATGTACAAAAGAATAAATTATGGTGTTTTACTTAAGATGGACAACTCTTTATATTGTACAAAAAAGAAAACATTTAAAATAAAATCACAAAGTACACATTCTTTCATACACTTGTATTTCTTCACAAGAAGCCCTCAGGTATTTAAATGTTCCCTATCACTGCACCGTTAACAATCCTACTACCTAATGAAGAATTCTAATCCAGTTAGTAACATTACTGTAAACAGCATTAAACTCCACGTGACCTTCTCCGTGTCACTGCCGTTAATAACAACGTGCCCGTCCAGCTCAGCAGTGCCTCTGGTAAAGAAACCGAATGGAAACTTCCAGCTAGGCTGTGGCAAGCCCCTGGGGGGTTCTGGGTAAACTGTAGTGTCCACAAACGTCACTTCGGTAGTTAGAGCGATAGAGGACAACAGAGGACACTGAAGAAAAGACGAAAGGAGAGTATTTGGACATTTTTCATCAGGGTCAAACAACATGCGATGCACAGAAATTAAAAATCTTTTGCGCTGGCCTCACAGTGAGAGAGTTTATGTGCCTACCTTGACTTTTTTACACTGGAAAAGGTATTTGGCCCCCAGGATGTAACTCTGGGGAAGGTCTAAGAGACCCTGACGAGCCCACAGCACTCGGATAGAGAGTGAGTTGGGGAGGACACAGCCTGATTCACACGTTTCCTGAGAGAGGGAACACAAGGTCATAGATTCAAACCGTTGGTCTTTTAATACAACTTCATCCAAGACATCCAAAATAGTCTGTGTTTTACTGCAGAGACGAACAGACGTCCTGTTTATTTAATGTGTACACAGGCACACAGCAGGGACTGTGTGTTATGTTACATTTCAGATAATCCAAAAACACAACACTCAATCAAATTAAACTTTCTGTATTAAATACTGTAAATTCTTGATTTAGCTGTACCTGCAGGCTGACAGGACACTCCTGGGTGATGACTCTCGTCCAGTCCGGCTGGGAGCCCAAGTTCATGGCCATCACATCAGGAGTAGCAAGTCCCTGTAAGATCCCGTAAATCTGAGAACGCAGCTCTGAGCAGTCACTAGATGGGGAACTAAACAGCACAAGGAGTGTGAGTTGAAACGTGGAAGAGAGAATAACACACAATGGAATAATTAGAATCAGAAAAACTGTTAAAACTCGAGACGAAGCAAAATAGTGTAAACTCACCTGAATGTGCAGCCGGTGATGGTGTTGTGTGTGAAGAGGATGGATGCTCGTCGGCTGGGGTCAGAGGTACACTGACCACTCTGAGACACACCCAGTGTGGTCAGCTAACTCACTGTCAAGGTACCACGATGCATGATTGACTCAAAGATGGCTGGATAAATGACAATATGACATAACTTAAAGACGCTGTTTGTTTGTGAGGATACAGGCTTCACTTCTCCATCAAAGCGACCAATGACTGGAGATCCCGCTCTAAGTCCGACCGCAGAGATCGGTGCTCCTGGAGTGGAATTGGGTGTTGCCAGCTGGAAGAGAGACATTTTCTCATTAAGCATTAATCTTACTGTTTGACTTCAAAGTCAGTTTAGTCGTGATATCTGTGGCTTTAACAGGCTACCTGGAACTGTACAGAGTGTGTCTGCAGCAGCAACTCATTTGGATCCACGTCAGCTAAGACTACTATCATTGTTGCGTACGTGAGCTCCCCTCTGCCTGTGTATCCGATGACAAACTCCACCTGCAGGTTAATCAAAAAAAGTGAGTTTGACAACTTTGTGATACAGGAAACAGTTGTGGGGAAAGGAAAATCGCTTACGTTTTTCACCACATTGACACAGAAGTTGTTTTGTTCACTTGGTGCAGGCCAGGCAGACAGCGGAGTAACTGGGATCTGAAACAAGAGTTAGTACAGCGCCTTACTTGAGAAGAAGGAACAAGTCTTTAAAGGGCATTAAATGTTGCACGCTGTATATTTACAGGCTGAAAACACCACACTCAAGAGGCCATACTTGGTACTTGGCGACACAAGAAGTGTTTTATGCTAAAGATACAGATTTTTCAAACTGTAGATGTAGTTTAAAGGATTCAGTTTCATTCTAAGACTATGAGGATGACATGCAGGAGAAAGCCCCAAATGCTAGCGTTGGCAGCTGATGTTGTAGCTGACCAACTCGTGCAGAGGCACGTGAAGTGCAAAATGAAAGTGTTTCTGCTAATGCCACGTATGGCTTTCAGCTGTATGCACGGTCGCAGACTTACCAGAAAGTCTGGCATTGGTTTTGCCGCAGCTATTGGAATCTGTAATGAAAATACTGATGTCAGCCTATCAGCTGTGGGATTCTCTCCGTTAAGTACATACATAAAAGCATTTAGTGCGGGCAGACTTGCTGACCTTCATCACATTCAGGTCGGAGAAGTAGGAGCGGGCGTTAAGATTTGGGTCTGTGGTGCATGACTGAGGAGTTAACATGCGGGTACAAGACAGAGACACAGACCTCAGGAACTCTATAAGCAGAGGGAAACATGAGGTATTTAGAAAAAAAGTGGTTAATATGCTTGTGATATACAAGTAAAATATACTATAAATAAAGCAATGTGTTGACTGTTTATACATATCAGTTTGTCAGTTTGTGCCTGTTCATCATTTGGTTTTTATCAATGCAAAACTGCAGCGAGTGTACTTCAGGGACTGTTGGAAATCCTTTAGGGCGATCATTTTGCACTGAGAGAGTGACACGAGAAAGAGTAAACTTAAAAGTTTACCATGCTTTGGCATGAACTTACTTGCAGGGTTGCGGTTGTTACAGAACGCAGAAGCAGGCCCCGGAGACGGCTGATGAAGGAAACCCCGAACAGACGAGCTGGAGAAATATGTCTGGATGACATCATCAACCTACAAATTTCATTCAAGATACAAATGAGTTTTAGTACTGTCAAGCAACGTAAAATCTTAAACGTTTATTACTTTATAATTAATTAATGTTTTAGATACAATATTGTGGGCAGAAAAACACCATATCTGTTTACCTTGTAGAAATTTCTGCTGTGCCTGCTGCTTGTAGGTGCTGGTGGTGAAAAGTGGTATGAATCCCCTAAAGCTGGATACTGAGTTAGAGCTGGGAGGGACTGGGGTGCATTATCTGTTGAAGAGGTTGAAAGACATGCTGATTGACAGCATTAGTGGGGTACACTGCTGTGTTGCTCATTGATAAGCTACTAATTGTGAAATTAGCTGTTACGTGATCAGTGATTCCTCCAAAAATATGAATCTTTATGACATCAATGTACCTTCAGCTCGGACACAAAACAAGGTGTCAGTCACAGTGACGAGAGACGAATCCAAGTTAGCCCTGAACATCAGCCACTTCTCAATGCAAACTCCTGATCTGTAAAATAAGAGTTCAAACTCGCTAAAATGCTAAAAATGTGCGCTTTGTGTGCGTTAACTTTACAGCATGTGCAGAAGACTTACATGGCTTTCTGTGGACAATCGGTGAAGACAGTACTCAGGTTCGCAATAGCACAATCAACTGTGTCACAACAGCAGCCGATGTCACAGAAATCAGGGGTTAAATCACAGAGACAACCTGGATAACAACAGAAAAGTGTGTGATAGTCAGGACAACTTGTTTTGTGTAAATTTACACAATGGTATGATGTTCACTGGTTTAACGAGAACACGTGTGAAGACGGCTATGTTATTATGTTTATTGTAAATATAATATAGAGGTAAAAAGTGAATTCAGAAATGTATTGTGACTATTGATCTTATTGGAAACGACCTAAATCTAACTGGAAGTAGCCGAAAGGTTGAGTTGAGACTGTGTACTTACATTTGCACGGTATACTTTGATATTTTCTTTACTTATTATTCACATAATATTTAATGGTTGACATTTTCAGTGCACCTGACTTTAAACAAGCTCTAACTAAGAGTTCCCCATTAGGAGCTGAGACCCTAACAATTCATAGGTTTAGCAGATATAACAGCAGGCAACTGTCAGTATACAGAGAAAATACCAACTATTTTAAACCTGAGAAATACAAGACAATACAAACTGCTAAAATGGCTTGCATTGGTGTGAGTTTGTCAGTCATAGATTTACTAAAGTAAATTGGGAGGACAAATGTGGTCTAGTTTGAACAGTGAACGGCAGTTTGATGGATCATGTAGCACCTCCGTTTATCAAACAATCAAAACAAGTGTAAAAGGCTTACTTGGCCTAACAAAAACACCGCTGCAAAGTGGAAAAGTTAGGATAAGTGAGAACGGCAGCTCATGAGGACATCGGTAATAACCACAAGAGGCAGGCGGAAGTTACCCTCTGGAGTCACCACAGGTTGTGCGGTGGTTGCAGAGGGCGGCTCAGTGACCCCGGCGGGAGCCTCAGACACGGTCAGCGTCGTGGTTGCCATGGAGTCCAGAGTGGACGCCTCGGCGGTGGAGTCCACCGTACCTGTCCCGCCCGGAGCGGGGGTTGCTGAGCCGAAAGGGTTCCCATTGGTGGGGCTGGAGGTGACGGTTGAATTGACCCCTGCTTCTGTGGCTGCGTGAGCCAAACGTCCACACAAGACGATAAATATCTGAACTGAGCGACACAACTGGCGGGAATTCATTTCGTCAAAGAGACATGGTGCGGTCCACAGTGCGAAGTTTAGCTGGCTAGCTAACTTACATAGCTAATATTAACTTGATAGTTCGCTGGAATTATCTCTCCTTCGTCGCTCGTTACAACTTGAAACCTACGAACCCGTTCAATAAAAAAAAAAATTAAATAAGCAATTCAGAAAATATTTTCATGGATGCATTAGGCAAACATGCTAGAACAAATACACCACAGAGAAAGCTTCTTGTTACCAAGGAAGTTGTCATGGTGACTTCCGTTTCTAAGATATTACTACCGTAAATCTCCTAAAAGATATGAAATTCCTTTTATAAACTGGGATTAATTTAATCAATCAGCAATGGTCTTAATAGTACTATAAATTACATAATCTGAGAAAAACAACAACAAATTCACGAGTGAACTGAACAAGACAATGAAGAGAGAAAATAAATAATAGAAAGAGGTTGAAGAGGTCTCCTCGTCTGATTTTTTGCCTGTTTGAGCACTTTTGATTAACCTATAAATATAACTTAATTATTAAAAGCAGAACATTTGTAAAATTTATCAAAATAGGTTAACATTTGTAAATGTTGACTCACAGTTTAGCATGCAATTTCAGCAATTTCTCCTTAAAGAGGTCAGAGGTCAAATAGTCGTATTGCTGGATGTTCTGCAACTGAAACTTGCTTTTCTGATTTTCTGTTTCTGCACTCTGCAGAGGTATTAGATATCTGTGTCACAGTCACACAAATTACACAAACTGTGTTTTGTAAAATGGCAATGGAAATGCAGTGGTCCTGTGTGGTTGGTGCACAACCTCATTGTTCTTGACCTTGTGAATAGATGATTGTTTCAAGCCTAGGTACATATCATTTCCCTAACTATATGTCTTAGGCCTTAATCTTCTTAAGCCCGAGAGTAATCAAGTTTCACCATACAATGCTAACAACAAATTAATCATCAGATTACCTTTTCTCTGTATTGTTTGTGTAAATCCTGACTTCATCTCTGCCTCCTAAAGACTATGTATGTTGCACGCAATGTCAAAGATAACCTGGTGAGCTATTACTACTGCGGGCGGGCGGGGGTACATCCACAAGTTCATGTGAGGAGAGAGTAAAAAGATTAAATCACATTCCCAAGTGTCATTTAACTTTCAATTAAACAGATTCTATTATTTGTGTAAAGTATCTAAAAAATAGTGGGCTACTTCTGTGATCCATGACACTCTGGACAAAAAAGTTGATTCCTTGACCTTATTGTTTTTCCCTGTGAGAAATGTAGTTTGCCTCAGTGGCCATGATGAGATTAGCAGCACCCTGCAAGGCTGCAGACTGCAGTGAATGCCAATCAGAGGAGAACACAATGTTCCTTGAGATTTATATCAGGCAACAAAATAACTTAATTTGGTCTTGTTCCTTTTCATTTATGAGGTGAGCCCTGTTTCAATCCAAATTATGTTACTTTTTTTCATTTTGGATAAGATGAAATCCTGTACTTTTACTCCTACTAACAAACTGAAGACTAAAAGCTATTTCTTACGTTTCAAATGTCTTAAAATGCTCTTACATTTTAAAAAGTTCAACAGGTCTCTTACATTTTCCAAGATACATGTGTTGGAGGGATTGTACAAAATATCATTGGGCATGTTGAATAAATGATAAAGACAAAGAGAGAGAGGAAGAAAATAGTACAAATCCTATCTCATGGTAAAATCAAATGCCAATAGTAAAGTAAAACATACATTTTAAATGTTGTTTTTGTTAGACTTTACCTGCAAGGTCAATGCCCTCAATTTACTGCCCTCAACTCCATACTCCCAGTTTATGATGCAGGTTTCCTGCCAAATATTTGGAGTCTCAAGTGGAACTCACGCCGAGAGCCACAGAAAACAAGTAGTTCTATGATGAGTAAACTGACCTTTATGTGTAAAATAAGTGGAATAATATATTATTACAACTACCACTGCTGCTGTTACAACTACCACCACTACTACTAGTACTAGTACTACTACTACTACTACTACTACTACTACTACTAAAAATAATAATAATAATAATAACAATGCTGCAATAGATATCAGCATTTTTATCTAAAATGTATCCTAATTCCATCTCTTTTGAAGAAATGATTGGAACAAACAGGTGGACATTTGAAAGCCACTTATGAAATGGATCATCTGTCACAACCTTTACCTCATCATTACAGTAAATTAGTATTTCTTGTTGTACAGCTTTGTCAAACCATTTACATGAGTTCACATGAAACCCTTTCCAGCTGTGCCACCTGGTGGCTGCATGCTGCTAGAAGAGAACCTTTATATCTCTGTTGACAAGGTTATGATATTATGTTTGCTGTTATATAAATTAAAATGATTTACTGGCTTATCAGTCATGAAAAACAAAGGTCAAGGTCGCTACAGTGAACTGCTCTTATCGTCACTCTTTCTTTCTGCTTCCATGCAGATTTCTCAGCTGTGAAGAAACATGGCCTTGGCCTGAAGTTCATTCACTATTGCTCTATTACTATTCCATACTGTTGTTTTATTGATGGATCTCACTTGACTGCTGTTTTGTTTCCAGAAATACTTACCTGCTCTGGCCGAGCTGCATACTGCACACAGCTCCCATACGTGAACGCGTGGAAAATCAGGATGTTGCAAGAGCAAACATGCTTTACTGACCTATCCTAAAGAAATGTAAACAAACACATGAGAAAAACCTTTTGTCCTTCAGCTACACAAGGAACTATTTGTTTGAATCCTTAGATCCAAGGCAAAAGGAATAAATGTACATGAAAACATTACAAAGTGACCTTTTTTTAAGTATTTTCCTGTATTTATTGTCTGTGTGTCTGTACCTTTTAGGTCTGTGACTTGTGCCTGTAAAGCTCATCGTGACACTGTAGAAGATTTACACAAGGTGATAAAAGCATGTCCTTTAGTCACAGCGGTCCAGTGCCAGGTCTGCTTACTAATGTCTAATAAATAACTAATAAAACATGTTTGTACCAGGGTTACCTTTTTGTTTTTGTATTTGGAAGTGTTCAATATTAAATTAACAAACTATTTGTGATATAATGGAAAAACAAAATTTAACTCCTGAAATGTTACTCTATCCTTCATTTTCATTACATTTATTTTTTTTACATTATAAGATATATATATTTTTAAGTAACCCTTTTCATGTTTTTATTTTATTATGGCATTTCCCCCAATGAATTTAATTTAATAATGTCACATTTTATTTCATAATGTCACTTTTCTCACCTTTCAACCAGTCACGTGCCCCCCGTTTCTCTTAATTTAGCGCATTTAACAAATGCCACCAATTTTATCCAGCTGGTCCCTGTCAGCAGTGTATGCCAAAGTCATTCCGAGTCATTCAACAACAATGCTGGTAAAGCGTAAAGCTGCCGTTTGTACTGTAACCTCTAACAGTGTAGTCTGTTAGATCTGTTTTGTAAACTCAAAACTTATGAAGATAAAAAGCATGAATTCAGCGAAGGAAACTTTTCTGTTGCACACATTCTCCTTACAAAACTCTCTCCTACGCTCTTGTCTGCACATACTAATTTCACCTCTTCCTCTGTCTATCAGACAGAGTCCCCATTGTTCAGTTGCAGCTCCTTCTGGCCTGATCCACATGGGGACACTGTGAAACCTCTAATCTAAATTTAAGTCTGAGCTAAAGGAAATGTTACAATTTAGAACTTATTAAGAAATTATCTATTTTTTTATTGGCATTATTATTATTATTATTTGTATTAAATGTCTTCATCTTTATAGAAAAACAACCCAACCGAAGTAAACTGTAGTTCTTTTGAATTGTATCGTTCTGATGCATTTAGAAACAGACTGTCTGTTGTTAAATGTTTCTGGCAACTGTCACGCTGAGCTTATTTACAGTGAAAATATTGTTTCTAACTTTGGCGGGATATTGATGTGGAAATCCTGGAATGTGAACTCTAAACAGCTGCTTGTGGCTAAACTGAGCACACAGTAAGTTAATCCACAGTGTGCTAACTTTCCAGCTGCTTGTTTGCACACATAAAATATAGTTTAAACAAGCTCAAATGAGATTGGCAGACTTTTGCCAAGCAATCCTTTACTGTCATTATGTAATAATTTTGTTGACTTTAAAAGTGGGTCCAAAGGTGTGTTTCAGTTGGAGAACATCAACACATTTTCTGTCTCTTGCAAAAAGTTTTTATTTGTAAGAAATCTCTAATGCAAATCCATGCCTCTCATTTTGTTTTCTTCTGTAAAAAAGCAAGAATCACCAGTGGCATTAGTGAAGTAACACAGTGTTAACAATCATACGTTGAGCTATCAGATTAAATATTTAATCAACCTCTTTGTGTGTGGTTATACTTTGCCTCTCTGTGGTATGCAGAGCTCTTTCAAGACCCTCCCTCCCTTGTCCCTTCCTCAAATTACAGAGGAAGCAGTTAAGATAGTATTGTGAGGAAAAGTGGATTTCATACGTAACTGGGAATGTTACATAAGGGCACTTTAGTCAGGTCTGCCTGTGCAAGTTCCAGTGATCGCAGACAGATGAGAACCTGCTACACGCACTCAGAGGCCAGGTTACCAAGATAGAAAGAGGGTGAAAAGAAACACATTTTTAGAGTGACTGAAGGACTTCGGCTTCAGCTGAGAGATTGTTTTTGGCAGAGCCTACTGAGAGATTCTTGCTTTTGGATTCAGATCAGAATCAAGCGGAGACAAAAACCAAAAGATTCCTGGCCAGCAAATAAGGACATATGGAAGAGATAATGAGAGCGTGACAAGGATGTATACACAGTGATTGGTGGCCTGATAATCAACCGGGAAGGGATCTGCAGGCAGTTGGAATTTATGGTGTACAAAAGCCAATCAACTGTGAATGTTTGACAAAGTATCAAAATCCAGCTGAGAAAAGACAGGACGTCAGGAAGAACCACCGTGCTGGTCTCGCTTGAGCCATTTTACAAGTTCTGGTTCTTGATTTCTTTGAGAAAACGTTCGACAGCGTCAGTCATGTCAGAGGAGGACACGTTGTCCTACAGCGAAGCCATTGAGAAGGCCAGCGCCTCCATCACTCGCTTCCCTCTCATCCCAGTCAGAGGGGTCCCTCTCATGAGCTACATTGCCAACAATTGGGACTCCATCTGGGCTTTCCGTCCTGACCCCTCAGACCTCCTCATCGCCACCTACCCAAAAGCAGGTACTCTCTACTTTGCTCATATGCAATAAATCTCTTAGTTGGTCATCACAACTTCACACAAGTTCAAATTTGAGGTACTTTACTTGAGTATTTACACCTTCGGCTACTTTAAACTTCCACTCATCTACACTTCAGAGGAACATATTGTACTTTAAGAGTTACTGCAACTGTAAAATGCTGCATTATGCAACATTAATAATAATCCAATAATATGATATATAATAGTATAACACTCAATGGAGTCATTTTTCTGGATTATGAGTACCTTTACTTATACTTTTGCACTCTTTAAAGTACATTTTTCTAATTTTATGTACATTTATTTTCAATTAACTAATTTGTTGCTACTTTTTCTGAAGTAAAGGATGTGGAAAAACTGAAATAAAACTAGTATAACAGAACACGATGACCCCAACATGTAGTGAATCTAACAAAATAAAGAAAATATCAAAGTACAAACAAAATGAATTTAAGCAAACAAGTAGCCATTCGAGACTGATCCTCTTAAAGAGGGAGGTTTGTCATTCAAATTTATATGAACCAGAAAGGCAATAAATGGCGACAAATCCCTAAAAACCCTTAAGTTTGTCCTTCATGCAAACCTGGTTGTTTGAAGATGGAGGGCACCCGACAACTCATTTAGCCATTGTGGTTTTTGTCATGAGACCACGAGGAATGACTTTGTGGCACCCTCCGTGCTGTAATACATGGAAAGTATTCTTTCAACTCAGTGTTAAGTTGTGTTTTTGGTTTCCAAGGGACCACGTGGACCCAGGAGATAGTTGACCTGCTTTTTCACAACGGAGATGCTGAGGCCTGCAAACGAGCCCCCACACCCGTCCGCAGTCCTTTCTTAGAGATCTTCTCCCCACCACCCATCCCCTCAGGTGCATATTTATGTGGTTGTGTTTGTATGTATGTTATTGCATTTTCAACTTTTTGAGGGTTGAGCTGTTTCCACTTCACTTCCTATTTTTATCTGTACTTTGTGTCCACAAGCTTTTGCTAAAACTTTATTTCAGGTCTGACGTCATGTCAGAAGTCACAAATCCAATTCCTGGAGGAATGTTTTCATAATGGCTTGTTTCTTTCGCCTTAATCAGGGTTAATGAGCTATTAACCCACAGACACTGTTTCCCTCTGTGCCAAAATGCCCAAAATGCCCGAGTGACAGACTCCAACATGTAAAGACTGCAGTTTCTGTTGGTCGCAAACAAGTTTTTAGTTTTTCACAAAGTAGTGACGTGAAAATAAACAAGTTGAGCATGAGCATATTTACTGCACAGACATGAGAATGGTATTAATCTTCTCATCTAACTCTCAACAGGAAAGAAAAGAAAAATACATCCCAAAATATCAATGCTTTCTCTTGTGAACAATCACAAAGCAAAACAATGAGCTAAAAGAGGCGGAGAAACTCTTTAGAGCTGCAGAGTTGAATGGTAGGTTAATGCTCTTTGATTGTGGTACTACAAGGGACTTTGCATGTACCTAAAAAAAAACGAAATGTTGCTGCAGCAAACACACCAAGTCCTCTTTTGTTTAAAATTGCAGCACGTTTATTGAATTATATTGTTTGTCATATTGTACTCCAGATATTTGTTATAATGTATAACAAAATAACAAAAATAGTGCTAGAAAATTGCAACAGCAGGCATCTGGACATCCAGACTGCCTACATTTTGGGGAAACAAAGGTACTTTTAAGTCAGTTGAAAGTGCTAATGCAGCTGGGGGATATGTATCCACCTCAGTGCATTCGAGTGGGGCTTACATAACATAAGCATAACATGGAATCTGAGAAAACTCATACATACATGTTTTTTTTCGCCAAACGTATGTTTCAGGTCTTGAGCTTCTTAAGGACATGGATCCCCCAAGAATTATCAAGACACATCTTCCTTTTCAGCTGGTTCCTCTTGGATTTTGGGAAAACAAGTGCAAGGTAAGACTTGATCTGTCAGAATTAACTGAGAGCAAAATCCTGCCGTGACTGCATGTTAATAGGGTAAAAGGTTCATGTTACAATACACGTAAATGGGGTGAGCGGTCAACAATACAATGTCATGCAACTGCCTCATTAGGTTACCCATTCTCTGTTATCCTTTTAATAAGTTCCTCCTGATCATGTGTAGGCTATCTACGTCGCACGCAATGCCAAAGACAACCTGGTGAGCTACTACTACTTTGATTGTATGAATTTGACCCAGCCTGAGCCAGGACCCTGGGAGGGCTACATCCACAAGTTCATGCGAGGAGAATGTAAGTAGATTAAATCACATTCCTGAGTGTGATTTTACCTTCAGTTAAACTGCCAGTTATTTCTGTTTGCACAAAGGCCACGAAATGACAATAATATGTCAGTAATATGTTTACAACTGGTTTCTGCTGCCCCAAAGTGACCAAAAAGTGTCTCACTTTGTAATAATCCATTAGTTTAGGATTATTCCATTAGTTATTAGGCAGTAACAAATGATAATAAGGACCGTAGGTTTTTCACTCTCTAATCTCTCTAAACAGCAAAAGACATCTGCAGTTGTAAATGTTGGTGGTAAGTTGTTAATACGGGTTATTGCAATAAATGGATTGTGGTCAGATTCCCAGGAACATTGTCCCAAAAGGTGAATGGATTAACTCTTCATTGGTAAAAAACAAAACACAAACACCAGCCAAAGGGATTCTTCACAACCTGGAAATCTAAAAGTTTTATGTGACCTATAAACACACGTTAATGATTAATTAAGAATAATAAAACATTAGTGCTCAGTAGTCGTAGTTGTCATGAACCTTTAACTGCACTGGGAATAATGTTGCCATGAAAGGTGCTCAATGAATTGGGTTTCTACAGTGTCATGGGGCTCCTGGTATGACCACGTGAAAGGTTACTGGGTGGAGAGAGAGAAGAAGAATATCCTTTACCTCTTCTATGAGGACATGAAAGAGGTGAGGAGCACCTTAACGTATGGACTCAGCATTACCAAAGCATGTTGTACGCACTCCTGCCATGATATTTACTCCCCCAGAATCCTCGGCGTGAAGTGGAGCGCATCATGAGGTACCTGGATTTGTCGGTGTCTGATGAGGTCATCAGCCGAATTGTGGAGCTCACATCCTTCAAGAACATGAAGGAGAACCCAATGACCAACTACTCCTGCGTCCCGACACCTGTGTTTGATCAGTCCATCTCTCCCTTCATGAGAAAAGGTGCATCAGTCGGCTTCAATACCTTATAATGTAACATGATATTATAATGTAGTTAAGTTAACATTTCTGCCAATAGAAACTCAACAGACAGGACCCACCACTCTGTTATTGTATTGGACTCAGATATTTTGTCTTTTCCCTGTACTTGTTGTACAGTACAGTGGCGCCCCCTAGAGGTTCCTGGATTGCTTTGCTGAGAACTTTATGCTCAATATGGCTGAAACGATTAGTCAATTAATTGATAAGTCTATCCGCAGAATACGAATCTGCAACTATTTTTATAACAGCAAATGTTTTAAATACATTTTAAAGCAAAAAATGCCCAAATCATTTCTTGCAGCCTTCATGTTCAACCTCGATTCTTTTAGGGAAAATATTTTGTTTCTTACTCCTCAGTTATTTGCTAATTACGACATGTATATTTATTGGTTTATATCTAACGCTGTTGTATTGCCTTCTTTCTTTACAGGTGAAGTAGGTGATTGGACAAACCACTTCACACCTGAGCAGTCAAAGATCTTTGATGAGGACTATGAAAAGCAGATGAAGGAAGTCAACATACCATTCAGGACTCTCATCTAACAGATTTTGGGGGGTTTCCAAATTGATGCAGCTTTGCAGACCAAAGACCAATGAACTGAAAACGCGCAGCACTCAGAAAATTTGACACGAGCTAAAAACCAAAACAATAAATGAATAAAAATACATTTGTTTGACTCTCTTCTGAAGGTTGGGTGTTAAGCACTGTAATCACCTCCTGATGTGTAGTTACAGAGGAAACTCATCCAAATGTGTGTTTAAAGGATAAATAAAAATGTACTCCACAATACAAGTACATGAGTTTGTAATCACTTTATTGCAGTTATCAGGTAAACAATGTATAAGACCAAAAGTGTTGTGACTGCGTGGACATGCCCATTTTATGTAATGAGACCTCCAACAGTCTGCTGAGCCTATAGAGAGTGCTGGCAGCTGGAGGCACGTGATTTTTCTGCCCATATGAAGTCATTTTGCAACCCTACACCACACTGTACAGAGCCCAGCCAAAGCAGGGAGGCTGCACGAGACACGAGCAACAAAGACTAGAATAAAAATTATGAGCTGGAAAAGCACTCATATGAAAATGGACACAAAGACACAACAGCTGAAAATATCCAAGTTTAACAAAAACAATCACTTTAAATACATACTTTATTTCTTAGAATAAAATCTTAAATATTGTGATACTTTATCAGCAGGGATACTCCCCTTCATTTTAATTCAATCTCCTTCCTTATATAGAGGCAATTTTTCTGTTGATTTTTGAAAAATTTTATTTTGTTTTTGTTTTTTCACATTTTCCTGTGTTTTCTCCTCTCTTCAATTGGTTGGCTCACTGTGGCTTCCCTCTTTGGTTTTGATCTTCCTCTCTCTCTTCTCCGCCTCTTTCTCTCCAACTCTTAAGATCCTCTTCTTCCACATCTCTATTTAGCTTCATTACCTACTAAAGAGAAAATAGATAAATCAAAGAGGGAAAGGATGTTTGGACACAGCAACGGAAACCAACACAATGAGCATTTTGACAAATTCAATAGAGCAACACTTAAACTATCTTTGCAAACAAACACATGATCATTACTAAATCTACAACTAATCTCACTAAGAAAGCATGATGTAATGCCCATACCTCTTAAGTCGGTTGAGGAGCAATGCAATCATATTGTCGTGTTTACACGAGGCATGTGAAGAGCTCAGACCTGGGTCAAACTATTCTTGAGCATTTCAAATGTGAAGCTCCAGGTGGGCGGGATTTTCAGTATGTTTTGTTTTCGGGGAAGCAAGAAGTCATTCACAGGATGGAAGTTAGTCCAGTATTAAAGATCATTAAATGGGACAAAGTGTAACCACGGGGCCCTTAAAGCAAATGGCTAATTTAATGTTGTAAAATAAGAAGAATTGCATGCAAATGTAGCTTGAGCAGATCTGAATAATAATCACAGTGTCCTCTACAGAAAACACAGACACAAACAGCATGGGGCTGCCATTTAAAAAATGAAAAAATAAAAAGTTTGGTAACACTTCATTTTAACCCCCTCTATTTTTCACTTACAAGCAGTATGTGAACACGTAATACTGTAAATCTGTTTATAACACACATAGTGCAGTTTTAGGAAGACATAAGGACATTTTAAATCTTTTATTAATGTACAGTATTTACTATTACTTTATAACGTCTCGAGATAAATCTGTTGATAACATCAATAAACACTAAAAAGACCTTGTGTCCGTGTCTGCTTACAACTACATTTTAGTGTGTTATAAACCATTTATTCTATGTTCTTATGTACTGCTTATAAGTGCTAAATGGGAGGACTAAAATAAAGGGTTTTGTGGGACACCTTTTTACAAAAGCGTAAGACCACACGTCTCATAAGCTGACCTGACATCAGGTCCAGGCAGCAGCACTGAGGGATCTCCCCATTAGGTATTCATCATGCCACCATGTCAATTTGTGACACATGTTAGATACATTTTCAATGTTCTCATTAAGTAGTAGGGAGACCCCAGAGTGATAAATACACACAGTAGACACCGCTAAAGACAGATTAGCATAAGAGCAGGAACATGTGTAAAAAATAAAATACGCCCACATACACAAAAACTATAGATACACAGTGCTTGCCACTAGCAGTGTAAGCTGTGGAATACCTTGCTTTAGTTACAGGCTAATGGTGGTGGGTTGACTGAGTTTAGCCTGGAGGTCATCAAAAAGGGTTAAGTGAGTTAATGATGAAGAGAGGAGGGAGTGATGAAAAAGATCAGGAAGATGGAAACAGGCATTATCAAGTTAAAGATGGATTCGTAGATAGATGAATAGATGATGGTATTAATAAATTAACATGATATTAAAGGTTTTCAAAAGAGATCAGAACTGTTATTTTAGAAAATAAGGTAGATCTGTATTTTTTCAAACGTTGGAGTGAGTGTGCAAAAATGCAAGGGAACTTACTCTCAACGTAGTTGCGGGCGAAGAACTTCAGCACCTCATCAATGAGGATGACGGGGAAGGAAAGCTTCAAGACTACCATCCACTGATCTACACTCAGATGTTTCAACTTGAAGATCATCTGTGGGGCAAAAGAGTTCAGGTCAGAACTGCTGCGAAACTACAACGGAACTGTAGCGACTCCAACAAAAAATACACGTCACAGAGGACAATCCTTAAATATAATTCCTAAAAATGGGAGATTTACACATGCAGCTCTTGAATCATCAAACTTACGGGCAGAGGGTCGACATAGATGATCATGAAGTGCAGGGACATGGAGAGAGTCATGGCGGAAAGCAGCCAGAAGTTGCTCCATGGGGGCATGCGCACCAGAGACTGGTTCTCAGACAAGCTTTAAAATGATGAGAATAAATATCTGTGTCACCTGAAGAAACTATTGGGGGTTATCAGCAAAAGCACAACTGGAAGTGTATTGTGATTTCAAAAGGTATGTACAGTTATTCATTTTTTTTCAGCTTGTAATGCTGACAAAACGTGTGTTGTTGTATTACCTGTTGAGAGCGTTGCACATCTCAATGGTGACCAGCACAGACAGGGCCATGGTCATGGGAGGACAAGCCTCAAAGATCTCGCAGTCGATGCCAGCGAAGTCCTCGTTCTCTTCGTGGCACTGCATGAAGTGGGACTGTACAGGGGAGAGGTGAGGTCATTCGCCGTCTGCATGTGAGTGTTTGCGGGAAAGACAATACGGAAGAGAGACAATTACTTACCAGCTGGTAGTATGTGACACCGGGACCAGAAGGATCGTAGAGGAACCACCAGCCAGCACCGCCGACGGTGGCAGCTCCGACGTATCCTGTTAGAGAAAGATGACGGCGTCAGTGTAGTCATGTTTTTCCTGCATTTAAACAAAATCCAAACAAAATGTCGAATTCTTACTTACCACCAATAGCCATGTATCTGAAGAACAGCCAGCCAGAGATCAGGGGCTCCTTGGGGGAACGTGGGGGCTTGCCCATGATGTCCAGATCAGGGGGGTTGAAGCCCAGAGCGGTGGCGGGCAGACCGTCAGTCACCAGGTTGACCCACAGCAGCTGGACGGGGATCAAAGCCTCGGGCAGACCCAGGGCAGCAGTCAGGAAGATACTGAGAGAGTGACAAAGGAAATAGGGGCCGAAGTTAGAGAGAAAGGCGGCTGAAAGATGGCGTTTAGGTGTGGATCAGAGTGTGTGTCACTCACCAGACGACCTCACCGACGTTGGAGGAGATGAGGTAGCGGATGAACTGCTTCATGTTGTTGTAGATGGCTCTGCCCTCCTCAACAGCAGCCACAATGGAAGAGAAGTTGTCGTCAGCCAGGACCATCTCAGAGGCAGACTTGGCAACGGCAGTGCCAGAGCCCATGGCGATGCCGATCTCGGCCTTCTTCAGGGCAGGGGCATCGTTCACACCATCACCAGTCTGGGGTGGGAGGAGAGGAAGCACAATTTAAACTACTCTACAATGTCTGTGTCAAGTTTAGGTTGTATCCCATGCTGCTGAGCTCTTACCATAGCGGTAATGTCATCAAAGCCCTGAAGGAACTCCACAATCTTGGACTTGTGGGATGGCTCCACACGGGCAAAGCAGCAAGCCCTGCGCACGGCCTCGGCCTGTTCATGGAGGGGCAGATCGTCAAACTCACGTCCGGTGTAGGCCTTGCCAGAAACATCCTCATCCTCAGTGAAGATGCCAATGCGACGGCAGATAGCGATAGCGGTTCCCTTGTTGTCACCTGAAATATGGAGGAGAAGTTTGGTGGAGGGTCAGTGAAATGGCCACGAGGGAATGGATGTATCAAAAAACTACAGGAGTAGAAACAGGTGCATTAAAATCCTGTATACTGTAGATACAAAGGGTTCCAGTGGGTGTTTTAACGAATACACTACCCACAATGAGAACGGTATCATCAGGCAATTCGGAGGTGTAAGATATACTAGGATCTAAAACACACTGTCATTTCTAAGTAACGGATGAGGAAGACATCCCAATAAAGTGGTCTTTTTAAAAAGCAGGGACAGAATATAGAGTAAATTGTATGTACTCTCAGAATTATCAAATACTTTGCATTTCATTCAATTTGAATCAAAGACTTTAAACTACACTTTTGTTTACATTTAGATAATAGATCTTTTTTTTTTTACAGCTAACTCAAAATAGCAATTATTGCCAAAAATACATTATAATTACTATGCAAAACAGATAATTGATAGTTCACATAATATATAAAAATGTATGATTATATTCTGCGAGAACACATAACAGCACATTTCTTTATTGAGAATTCATCCATCCCATGATACTAACCAGTGATCATAATGACACGGATTCCAGCATCTCTGCACAGCTCAATGGAGCTAGTGACCTCCTTACGAGGGGGATCCAACATACCCACGCAGCCAACAAAGGTCAGGTCAGTCTGAGGAGAGAAGTGTGAATGGAGTCATTCAATCCACGTTTTTACATGTAGTCACATTTGTACCCATGAATTTCAATATCAAGTCCACGCAGTCGTTTAGTTCTCACCTCATAATCAGCAAACTTGGTTGAGTCCTCGAGGTTCATCTCATCCATCTTCAGTGGGGTGTCGCGGGTGGCCAGGGCCAGGCAACGCAGGGTGTCGCGGCCGGTACCCCAGTCCCTGATAACGGCCATGATCTTCTCCTTGATGGCATTGGTCAGGGGCACGCGAGTGGTGCCAACGCGCACATATGCGCACCTGTCAATCACGCCCTCGGGGGCACCCTGTGGAGGAAACGGTATGATCATTTGGTGTTAAGTTGAATGCTGCACAGTCAAAAATGCAGGGGTGTGACCAAAGGCTGTGAGAAGGAGGAACAAAGGAAATGAACTAGCCTTCACAAACATCTTGGCACCACCATCACCCTTAGTGGGAGTGCAGTACACGGACATGGACTTCCTGTCACGGGAGAACTCCAGAGTGACGTTCTTCTTCATGAGCTGCTTGATCACCTGTTGAGATACACAGATGAAAAGGTTTTTGCATTAGAAAGGCAGTCACCTGGCCACAGGTTTCCCTTATTTAAACACAAAAACTGATCCAATAAACAAATCATTTTATTAACAATAAAAATGTGAATTATCCTGAACATGTAGCAAACGGCAGGAGGAAACGTACTGAGCAGCAGGCATTGGCCCTCTCAATCTTGGTCAGGTTCTTCACATTGGAGTTGAACACGTTCATCTTCTCAACCAAGCAGGACAGGGCGGTCTCAGTGGCCTCACCAACCTTCTCATAGATCTTCTTGGACTGGAGAAAAGGAGGGTGATGGAGAGAACTGTTTAAACTGTGGATTGTCACACGTTTCAGTACAGCAAACGCACTGCGTGACTTTGTGACTTTACCTCGTTGTAGTCCAGAGAGGAGTCGTTGCACAGGGCGCAGATGGTAGCCAGCTCAACAAGGCCGTCGTATGCACTGCAGTTGGTCTTGGCACCTCCCTGGGAACTGAAGGACAAAAAAAAATCACAAATAAACGAGAGGTCGTTCACGTAAAAATGTTATGTATGACTGATACTAAATTTGAGCGATGACAGACAACTTACACTTCGCCCTCGGGGGTGTACTTGGAGCCAGAGATGTCAAAGGCATCAAGGTCAACATGTTCGCCATCAACAGTCTTGACAATGAACATCTGTGGCGGAGGAAACAGCGAACGTTTTCATTGTGTCCGAGGTAGGCTAGATTTGTAGACAAGACGTCAACGACACAATTCCCTTTTTGACACTCACCTTGGTCACACACATCTGGTTGGTGGTGAGGGTGCCAGTCTTATCGGAGCAGATGACAGAGGTGCAGCCCAGGGTCTCCACAGAGGGCAGGCTTCTGACAATGGCATTCTTCTTGGCCATACGGCGGGTACCGAGGGCCAGGCAGGTGGTGATGACAGCGGGCAGACCTGAGAGACATTGGTGGAAAGTGTGAGTGTGGCAAACAAACTTACGAAGGAACAAACAGTCTTCTCATACAGCAACGCTGTGCGTCACTTTCCGGTTTCACGACGTGCTTCCCTTACCCTCTGGGATGGCGGCCACAGCCAGAGCAACAGCGATCTTAAAGTAGTAGACAGCTCCGCGGATCCATGAGCCTCCGTGGACGGGGTCGTTGAAGTGGCCGATGTTGATGGCCCAGACAGCAACACAGATCAGAGAGATAACCTTGGAGAGCTGCTCGCCAAACTCGTCCAGCTTCGCCTGCAGAGGAGTCTTCTCCTGCTCGGTGGCGGCCATCTGGTCACGGATCTTGCCAATCTCAGTGGCGACTCCGGTGGCCACAGCCACGCCGATGGCCTTACCAGCGGCAATGTTGGTGCCCTATAGAGGAGAGAAGCAGAGAAAGGTCAAAATGGCAGGAAAATGAAGTGAGGAGTAACAGGAAAACAAGTATGAAACAGTGAGGATAAAATCTGTATGTTATGGCTCTTACAGAGAAAAGCATGTTCTTCTTGTCCTGGTTGACAGCTCTGAGGTCGGGAACAGCCTCATTGTGCTTGATCACACTGACAGACTCGCCTGAGGGAGAAAACAGAAAATTAACTCAAAGTGGAAAACGGAGTTAGGACAGAAAAACACGTACTGGCATATTTAAGGCTTCTTGAAAGCTTACCAGTAAGGATGGACTGGTCAACACGCAGGGTGGTGGACTTGATGGAAACAATCCTGATGTCAGCGGGAACTTTGTCACCAACTGTGGGGATCACAAAGAAGCTATCATTAAAATGTATTCTTGTTATTATTTACTAAATTGTCATAGAATGCGTACAGATTTTACATACAAAACCTAAAAGCAGCTAGGGTGACTGTGACTATTTGTGGACTACGTTTTGTGCCTCCACAACATTCTCGTAACTATATTAGCACAATTAAGTATCACTATTTGTGTCACCCGTAAATCCATGAATCCATGAGTAGTTCTTCCAAATTTAGGGCCAAATGCTCAGAATAACTTTCTATACTTAATCCATTACGAGACTGAACGTAAACTGACACACGCATGGCCCAATGAGAATGAAGCACACATGGTGGGGGGTGGGGACAGCCAGCTAGAGAAGCAACAGGTGTACACTGACAAATGAACAGAAGTGTGCAATGGCAGGGAGGGGAGAAGAGGTGCGGCAGGTGCTAGTGGGGGTATTTATACTCGTGATTTTGCTTTCCTTCAGTCAGCATGTTTTCACAGCAGTGCTCTCCATCCTGCCTTGCTCACATTGCCTTAAAAAGACACTAAGCTTTTGCCATCAGCTTTTACCAGACACACATATAAGTTGTGTCTGTCTGTGTTTTCCTCAACAGAAATGCAAGTTACTCACTGGATGTTTGTTGTATCTCTGCACAGCTACATTCCCGCCTTCATGAACAATCAGCAAACAGAGACAACCAATGAACAATCCTGACGTTTCTTACCGGACACCTCCACAATGTCTCCAGGGACAATTTCTCTGGCCTTGATCATCTGCACACTCTTTCTGTCAGAGCGGTAAACTTTGCCCATCTCAGGCTCGTACTCCTTGAGAGCCTCGATGGCATCTTCAGCGTTACGCTCCTGTGGTGCACACAAACCAAGAGACAAGAACAGTCCTTAAAAAGTGACAATAACAACAGAAAAACATGCATTACTGACACATTTTGAGCCAGACTTGGAGAAAAACACACCTAATGCACAATCGTCTTACACAATTATCAATAAACTGATGGTAACACGCCTGATTAGTATTGCTTGAAAGTAAACCAATGCTCATTTTGACCTTGGCCTGTCTCTGGCAAGTCCTCTAGCTGGCTTTGAGTCATTGCACAGCAAATACACACTGGTACACAACCTACTGATGACATATGAGTAGGTCAAATCTATGATCTATTCCATCTTAAGTTACCATATCTCGTTAGGATAATAAATACCAATTATTGTGCGGAAAGTGGGGCCTGGATCTATGTTTACACACATCATTTAACTGAGGGCCTCTGCAATATGAAAAGCATGTGCCATGTGCAGAGATAATATGTGGAGTGATGAAAGAAGATCTGGGGCGCACGACATAAATCTTCTAATTGCCGGTTGCCAAAGTCCGTTCTGTTTTTCGCTGAGAAAAACAGGAACGAAACAGCTGATTAAGACACGTGTCGGCGATGTGGTAACAACAATGTTCCCACAGTGACTGAGCCTGACAGCAGTGCAAATGACTTAATGACATTTATGTGAATCATCCATCAGACCTGCTATCAAAACAGACACTGTAGTCAAAACATAAATTGGGCACGGGGTCTGCAAATAATTACTAAAATAGTACCTCATTTATTTATCTTCTTGAATTGTGAAGAACACTGTTTATTTAAGATCCACTCTATGTTGTGACAGCAACTTTATAGCACACGCTAACTATTTTGAGCTTCAAAGCCGTAAAAGTGATAATGTTACGGTTGTGCAACCAGTCTGGGTGGAAAGCACGGAGGTAATCGGAACCTGTGTACTTTCTATCATCGTTGCAATGGATATGTCTTATTGCTCAACGTGCCGGGCCTCGTCACTGACCTGCCACACTCCAACAACGGCATTGGCAATCAGGATAAGGAGGATAACGAGGGGTTCCACAAAGGCAGTGACGGTCTCCTCACCTTCCTCGAACCAGGCCAGCACCTGAGGTCAGAGAGGTAAAGAAAGAATCAGGGTTAGTGGGAGCACAGAAGTGGAGACGGCAGAGACGGCGGGCTAGAAGCAACACGCAAACATGTCCGAACCTTTGTACTTAACGCACTTTAAATGAACTATTAAAATTGCGGTAAATATTTGCATTGTGCCTGAATGAAAAGGTTCCTCATCTCTATAAAGTCTGACTAATAAGAGGGTACAGCTTCATGGATTGTGGAGGCTGCCATGGGCATTTATAGTTTTGTATGCATTTAGCACAGTTTCACATAAAATGTAGTATATGATTAATGTATTAATTATACATGCTCGATTATACAGGCCATTTATTTTTTGATACGTTTTTGATCGTTTCCTCTCTTTTCCAGTGTTAATGTCTTTTATTTTGATAATATTTCTATATGTCGTAATGTGACTGTTATTCATTTGATCTCATTGTCCCATAACTCCTTGCTCCTTTTGACTTTAACCCTCTTTCTGTGGAGACCCTCCGTTCCTTCCTTCAGGCCTGACCTTTCCCCGAAGGATTCAGTTTCTCTCCTCAGCTTGGGGCCTTCTTAAAATAAACCCTTACCCCTCAGCCCCCCTATACTTTCCTGACCCCCATCTCTCACTGGCTCCTTAATATTCTCCTTCTAAGGCCATTATGACAGCTGCCCGAAGGGGTGAAAGCTGGGCATAGGAATTAATACACCTCCTACAAGCCCTCTCAATCTGTCTCCCTCCTCTCAAGTTGTCGTCTTCAAAAATAAATGGAAGGGTGGAGGGACTTGGAGGGGGATAAGAAGTTGTCTTGACAAAGTGACCGGACAGAAATGATCAAGCATGCTTACTGGGAGAGTTTGTGTGGTGGGTTTTAAAGTTAAATGCAATGAATCACCTGTTTCAAGATGGCATTCAAGTATGTAAGACTAAATGGGACAAAAGTCATTTGTGGTCGATTGCTAAAGTGAAGTGTCTGATCCCACATGATGTCAGTGTCTTGAGGAATCTGTTACTACAAATCCTACTACTGTTACTTGAGTTTAAAGTGAACGTGACAGGAATAACCACAGTTTAAAGTGACTGACATGAAAAAAGATTACTAACACTTGTTTACTTACAAAAGAGATGCAGGCAGCCAGCAGCAGGATCCTGACGAGCAAGTCCTCGAACTGTTCAACGATCAGCTCCCAGATGCTCTTACCTGAGTGAGACAGAGAGATAGAGACAAAGGAAAATAATTATTATAAATTAATGAATAATTGTCCCAAAATAGAAGTGTTTACAGTCTATTGTGTGGATTTCTTAAAGATGATAATATGAAAATATAATATACACAGCCAGTGAATGCCATTAACTTATGGCCATCACAGAATCAAAAAGCCGCCTGCATCTTTTTATTACAATCCTCCTGCAGATGAGGGGCGGTTTAGAGTATTAATGATGGTCTTCCCATCTGGGTCAAATCAGGTGTCTGGAGGTTCTTGTTCAGATTTACACATCTTTTGAATGCGGCTGGATAAACACTTACCCTCCTCAGCAGGCAGCTCTGGAGTTGGACACAAAGGTGAAGGAGGAGAAAGGGAAAGACAGGAAAAAGGATGGTTATCTCAAATGACTCAGGCTCAGAAAAGAAAGATGGCGTTCATGAAGAAACATTTTCAACAAAGCTTTGGGAGGAAAGTTAAACTTCTTGGTGTAAGATGATAAATGTGACCTCAAACTCCCTAACATCCTCCTTTAAAAAGATCCCTGTGAGCTTTACACTTTGTGACTTTAAGCACTCTATTCTCCTATTTTAAATGTAATCAGCTTCCTTCTACTTCTAACCTCGGCCTAATGAAACTGCAGTTGCTTTCCTTAAATTCCTTTAGAAAAAATAATAAAACATTGTGGTCAATGGCCGCTTACTAAAATGTTCCAAGGCAACAGAAACATCACTGAGAAAACATGAAGGTTGCTGCTTTTGAACTCTAATAACACATTACAAAGCATTTGCTATCTAATTTGCCAATCCACCAGTTATTGATTAGCAATCATACTACAGATCATTTAGCCATAAGCCATCTAAGGACCTCCCCTTTTACCCGGCCTAAAATTATCCATCTCTCCTGTTAACGCCCACGCCATATATCACCCAGGAAGCTTCTTGAGCCATCACCTGTCTCTCTCGCTCTCCAGCCATCTTCTTTGGCTATCTTTAAATAGCTCTTTAAAGCCCTGAAAGTCTCTGCTTCTCAATGTCTCTGCGTTTCTACCAGCTGTTGCAACTCCTCTCTAAAAAAGCATCACATGCAAAAAGAACTCAACCCAGCTCAACTCAACAAGTAGCTCCGGAAACACTTGCAGAAAGTATCTTTGCAAAAGTCATTGTACAATCAGATCTTTTTTTAACAGTAAAGTTTTTCTTTACTGTGAGTCTTTCCTCTTTCAGTAGGCCTCCCACCCCATCCCTGACGCCCGCGCTCTCACCATTGTGGCCGTACTTGGCCAGGTTCTTCTTGAACTGGTCGGGAGTAAGACCGGTGGTCTCGTTCACCCCAAAGTAAGCCAGGCATTCTGCCGGGGACTTTGTGTGTGAGTTCTCCATCCTTTCTGGATAGACAAGGGATTTCCCGTCTAACCGTACCTATCCGCGCTCTTTTGCTTCTTGTTGTTACTCTGCAGTTTTTACCCTTGGTCCACCACCGTCACCTAGAAGTGTGGCACCCTCCAATTCAGGAGTGTTGTACTGACAGAAAGAGCGAATAAGCACATACATGTTCAGGGTTTTATATCACCAAGGGGCTCAGGATTGGTGGAAACCCCACTGACACACGCCTCCAAATTCCAGCATGGCAGGACCCGGCGGGGTGGGGGATTGGGGCGAGGGGGGTGGGAGAGCAATGGGGAGGTGAGAGGGTGGACTTGGACAGGAACTCAGGACAAGGCTTGGATTTGGAAAGGAGGCAATGCAGGAGAGTGGTGGTGCAGGGGCTGGAGGGGGTGAATGGGGGCGGGGGGTGGGGGGTGTTGTGCCGTGGATGAAAATGAGATCTGTTTTTGGAACATGCATGGTCAGTGGAATAAGACGAAGGGAGAAGGTGAGAGAGTGAGACAGAAGATCATCCAGGGGGAGGGGGGGCACATTGAGTGACAGCTCAACTGGTTTCTGCTGAGGAAGGTTGCAAAGCCAGAGACCGAGAGAGTGGAGTGAACAACGTGCAGCGCGAGGGACTGAAGAAGAGATGGCAGACAAATCATTTCAGACAAGAATTAGCTTGCAGTCTTACAAGGAGAATGTGAGTTAGACACGTTGACTCATGAAGTTCTCGGCTCAAACCAGGAACGAGAACTGAGCATCTTCTGCTGTCATCAACACGTGTCGTACTCCAGCGACAATAATCACTCGTAATAACACCTGATCTGATAATAAACCTGGTTCAGTGAGACATGGCAATGCTGGACAGAAGACAGTTTGTACAGGAATGATTGCCGGGGGGACAGGAATGCCGAGAGGACAGCCAGCGTGTCACACCATCACACTGCAGAGGAGAAGCCCCGGCTGCAGATCAAGTTTTATTTCTCTTTTTTTATGAGGAGGCGAAGGTAGCGGGGAGATATGGCGCAGCTTTAGTAGATTCACGGCCACAAATTGTTATTCAGAGAGACACAATGACCTCTTGTGGTGGATTCAGAGCTTTGAATTAGTTATTGGCAAGTACACACATGATTTAACAGAGGAAACAATGTGTTTCTTTTTAATATGCTTGGGTTCATTTGCTCAACTCACTTTTTTATTTCTAAATCTGTACATTGAAATTGCTCTTTATTGTTTGCTTGTTTCTGACTACAATACATCAGGATGTCTGAAAATGTAGATGCTGGCCTGAAGATGAAGTATAAAACACAATGTTGAGTTACTATTTGTTTTAACAGCAGTGAATAGGCTGCTGGATGGTGTAGAGTTCAGGAGACAGGAATTCAAGTTGCCGTGGCTAATCAATAAGCTGACAGGTGCTCCTGTAAGGACAGCAGTAGTCGCTGCTCACCATGTTTGACAGCTACGGGACAGATTTTCGCTGCAATCTATTTATTGCTGCGTTATGTTGGTGTGCTGTGTCACAGTGACAGCCAGAGTCAAAGATCAATATGTTTTCAGTGTGAAATAGGCCCTTTTTGGCTGTTATTACGTGACAAGTTGCACAATCATAAAGTGAACTTAAAGGCTCCCCACCAGCCAGGAAAGAAGATAAAGAATGAAAGAAATGTCCTAATTGTACAACAATTGTCACTCCAATGGATGATTTATGTTTGACTTGGTGTGGTTTATTTTCATCATGCCGACAGATATCCAAAAAGCTTGTTTGCTTTCTTTAAGAGTTGGAAGGAAAATTCGCCTTCGGTTTTATTGAAAACATTGTATGAAGAATAACAAGAAAATGATTAAAATAAAAGCAGCCCTGAAACAGATTCACTGACTTGCTCAAGGACGCTTCCGGTAATGAGGGCTTTAACTCGAGCTGAAGGACGGTCTCTCTAGTCACAAGCACCCTCACAGACTGAAAGTGAGTCAGTCACTAATTTGTGTGGAAATAAAGCCGATGAAAAGTTTTAAAACGCGTTAGTTTTTTTACAGAAAAGCTCATTGTATTACTTTACACTGTCCTAATGACACATCAATGTGATTTGTGCGTGAGTATATACTGTATAAATACAGTACTGTTTGCATATTCACTTCATGGATCCAAACATTGTATATTTGCAGGACTTTTAGAGTAAGTTACCATTCATATATGAGGACATATTAAAACAAACACGAGCTTCTGCTGTCCCACGGCGAGAATTTCTAAAATAGGAAGTTGTTTTTATGGTGGCTATGGTTCCAATCAGCTGCTGGTGGCCAACTGACCCGACCCTCTGGCCTGTTGGTGAGGGTCAATTCCTTTCCCAGAAGGTACAGTATGTTATCCACAGTGCAGAAGAGAGTGGGAATCAACAACAGCAGAAAGGACCTAGTTAATTAAATATTGTGCTAAAATAAGTGCTAGCAGAATTATGCTCAGTAAAGCACTAAAAAAGCATCACAGTAAGACAGATCTAGGAATCGAAAGTTTCATTGTCTTTTAAAAGGCTGTGTACAAAGCTGTACAGTGTATGCATGCGTAAAAATATTTATGTTGCAAATACATCTCAATAGCGAGCTTTGTATTAGGATTTCAGCAAGTCCTAATTTATTTAGTGTACAATTTTATTATTTTTAAAGGAAAATATTGTACTTTTTACTGCATTATATTTATTTAACAGCTTTAGTTACTGGCTAGTTTTTACATAAAAAAACATATGATATGATGCAGTACCATATTACTAATCTACGCAGTACCATACAAAGTATCTAAAATTGTCTCCACATTAAATTTTTATTACAACATTAAAATGCTCTTCCATGCACTTGTTAGTGATAAAACAGAATATAATATTATATAATAACATAACACTGTGAATGAGTACAGTTACTTTTGATCCTTTAAGTACATTTTGCTGATATTACTACTGTACTTTTACTTAAGTCACATTTTGATGGTTTTTCTACATCTTCCACCACTGCTCACCGGGCGTTCCAAATGCTATGAGAATGATTAGTGTGATGAGTGTAAACCTACAATCAGCACGACAGTTAGCAAGTCATCTACAGCCCGATCGAAATGTGCAGCTAAGTTGAACTGCTAGTACATTGAACCTCAATGAACCGTATCACTTTGCCCAACATCTACAAGTAGAAGAGGCACTAGCTCTGTTATTTGTTCCCAAACGTGTTGCAAAAACATGTTATTCTTATTCTGTGCTGCCGGTGTCCTTATCTCTGTTTCACGCCGCCGTTCTCCCGGCTTCAGCTGTTGTGAAGCCGTTCTGACCTTTGAGATTTGGGGGCTGTGATAGGGGTCGGCCTGTCAGTGTCTCCCTCAGCGCAGAGCAGTGACATTTAACTCAATATCCCAGAAGGATAAGGTTTCTCCCTCCCCTCCATCTTCCGCCTCTGTCTATCGCTGAAGTGTCAGTAGGCTGTGGGTGCGGGGACTACTACAGGCGTAAACCCCAGCGAGCTGGGACACCCATCACCTCCAGCTCCACCTCCACTATCATGCCACGCCCTTGTGCCAGACCGAGGGATCACCATGTGCCGTCTCAGCCCATCAAGCCCTCCCTCCTCCGCTTGTGAACTCTATACTTGTTCCCAGTTCTGTACAAGTGTTAAGTACTGCAGTGGTGCAGCTGTACGCACGCCTATCTTACGCAACTAAGTCCGTCTCTGCTGACTCGCACGGCACAAGCAAAGTGAGAGTGACAAGGCGACATTTGTCACTTGGAAGACATGGAGCCAGGAAAGACTGAGATATTTCCTAAAGAAGGTTACTGCCATTAACAGCACATTCTGTGGGTGGCACATTGTACTGCATGCTGTCCAGCTGATCTACAGCATCCGATTGTGGGTGACAGAACCCTCATTTACAGTAGCTGATAGTCATCAACACGCTGTCATTCACCAGGTCTTGTGAAAAACAACCTCAACTAATGTGTATTTTAAGAGTGTAATTCTTATGCTTCAGTAAGAGATTGTAATACGGATTAAAACTTAAAAAGAACATTCCCCAACTAAACACTGCAGCAGCAGTATCTTACACTTTATAGGTTTGTTACGATCTTTGACTTTTAACCTAAAAGGTTTCCGGACCACCAACCCAAAATTAAATAACACAGGGCGTGTGTGCGATTGACAGTGAGGACATAATTAGTGCCGGGCAATAAGGCGATGGATAAAGGAGCTACAGTGTGGGTGCTTGTTACAGCATTAGCTAATAGTAATAATAGAAGTGGCAGCTGAGTCTCTGAATCCAGAATTCCTCACGAGATATAAATAGAGCAGGTGACACTGTGCTGCTGGGAATGGCACCACGACAGCTTTGCAGCCTTTTTATTTCAGAGTGCCGGAACCTTTAGTTCAGGCTCCTGAGTCTAACTTTCATCTAATAGGAGAAAATAAGACAGGATGTTGGAGGGCACACCGGACTCCCCCGTTGCCATCAGCATCCATGTGGTACACTGGGATGAAGAGTCCCTGCTTGTTCACACCATTCCACACACTTAGGGCTGTACTGTATAAGCCCACGGGGGAGCCGAGAGGAAAGTGAGCCTGTTGATCAAATGTGGCTTTCATTTTACTGAAGGGGTGTCATTTACTTGTCTGGCATTGCATTTTTAGACGCCGGTGTGTCTTCATTTACTGGCAAAGGCATTTTATTAAAGTAAAAGTTCGAAAAATCAAGTACAGCATCCTGTTAGTTTCACTGGCTGAGATCAGTTCAGATTTTTATGTTATTTAATGTTTTTTTTACATAAACACCAAGTTCTATACTTAAATTGCAGAAAGGTTTAATGTACTACAGTATGAACTACATGTAAACGACACGTTAACTCCATTGCATGTAGTAGTAAGTAAGTAGAGTAAACTGTACTTGTTGAAATACTTTTTTTTCTTACGTTCATTCGTACATTTTGGGAGAAAAATCTGGATTTTTACTTAGTTGCGTTTGCAGACACTTGCCGTGCCACACTGAGTTATTGTTTTTTATTCATAATGCTGACGTAGTCATGGGAATTTTGTGATAAAAGACCAAGAGTGGGAATAGTCTAGGTGTTTATTTTATTAATAGTTTAATGCAACAAACTACAAAAAGGTGACAAATTAGACAGACATGGGTGTGAGAAAATACACAGACAATAACACAAAACAAGACAAAACAAACAGGGGTAATGGTTTGAATGGTTTTGGACAGATGAAAGTGTGCTTTGTATTCACACACATATGCGTACGTGTGACCAGAGGAATGTGTAGGTATATTCATTTCTTGACCATTTTAACTCATGACTTTACTTCTCCTTGAGTCCTTGTTTTCAGAGAGTAAAAATACTTTTGAGTGTGCTTTTTTCACCTCGGAAGAAATCATCAATCCTTCAATCCACAAGCACTGTGGACCACAGCGTTATTTACTGGCACCGTTCCGTCTATTAAGGGGATTATATTTCCTAAATGAAAACATGTTTCACACTGTTGAACATAAAACGTTTCCAAAACAGCAGGCTGCACAGATCTGACAGGGTCCTTTTTGAATGAACAATATCCATCCGGAGTTTCATAACAGCGGTCATAAAAGAAAGTTTAGTAGGCCAGCATTGCTGTATGAACTAGTATGTACAGTATTTGATGTCATCTGAAAGATGAACTCTTGGGAATATACATCTTCAATGTCTTGTCTATTTTGAGTACTCTTATCTTACCAAGACACTATTTTTGGGGCTATAGCTATGACTGACGGGCATGTTCCAGCCACAAAAACGGACTGGGACCCTTAACATATGAACCAAAGTTTGATTTTCACACTTTTCTAACAAACCGTTCACATTTGAGTCAACACCAAAACAAAATGTATAAACACAATCCCAGCCAGTGACGAATTCTGACAACCAACGGTGACTTTAAGCCTTCAAATCTACCGTACCGCTACAAACGTACAGAGAATGGTTCACCTGAAGGAGCATTAGAAAGGCAGAGGCTCCCACTGGACAACATTTACCAGAGCAGTTTTGCAGAGAGAATTGGATTTCGGTCAGAAGCAGCGCAACGTTGCGGCCTACATATTCATGCGTAAATATCTTCCAGTCTTAACCAAACTATCTTACGCACAGGGGTTCAGAGAAAGTAATTGTTTCTGCATTAGGATATTAAATAAATGGGCAATTTCAGAATGAACGGCCTATTTTATGGATTCTTAAGAAATGTGTTTCTAGAGGCACCACTGTTCACCTTACTGGCCTTTATAAATTCTTAAACTGCATTAATCTTAAGCTACAGGATATGTAATTAAAGAAAATCTATCTCCATTTTTCAAAAGTGTTTAGCTTTTTTTAGATCCAAAGCCAACCCCCTCAGATATACCTTTCACCTTTCACCTCAATGGTCCTGTAAAAGGAAGCAAAACTGATGGACAGAGCGCCTTGAAGAAGGGTGTTGATGACAGGAAGACGAATGAATGCAAAAAGAGCCCGAGAAATGCCTTAGAAAGAAATGGGATCCTTTTTTGATAAATATAGAATGAGGAATGTAAAAAAAAAAAAAAAAGAAAAGAAAGGCAGAGTTTTTAACACAGTAACAGGTGATTACTCTTATTAAACAAATATTTAAATTGACTCCAACTTATTCATGGTGGCAGGGTTTTATACAAAAAACTGCAACAGGGGACCACCAGTTATTTTAAGACAGACTCTTCAGACTGGAGGAGTCAAAAGAGCTCGACAGCACCTCCCTGTGGACCAACTGAACATAAATGACAGCAAAACATGGCTGCAGCTGAATGAGCGTACACCGTTTTAGAAATGATGTTGCTTGTGTGGTAATAGTGGGAGAAGAGTTTGAATCAGTTCAGGATGAATTATTATTTACAAATCCACTTTTAAATCATACATCTGATACAAAATTACAAGAAAAATGACGGGTAGACATTGTAGCTCAGATTCTCGCTTTATTGGTCAACTTGATGAAAGACTACAAAACGAATTCACAAAAAATCTCTTTCAAGTAATCAAATCTGTACAAACCTAAACTGTATGGGGTTTTTACAGCTCTGGCTCATATGAATCTGAAGAGTCATACGCGTGCGTGTGTGTGTGTGTAAGCATCTGCTTGCTCTTATGAAAGAAGGTGACTCCTTCCTGTTAAGGAATACTGAGACGTCACACTCAGATTGGCAAGACACTGCATGCACACACATGCCCGCCCGCGCACACGCGCGCACACACACACACACACACACCTGTGTTTGAGATTTTACAGTACAGAGGACAGGGAAAACAAAATACTTCCCCTCTCCACAAGTACACACATCACCTGCTGGCAGGGGTTTGCTGGTAAATTCATTATGTCAGCAATCTCCCAGTTTCCCAAACCCTGCAGTTCAGTCAAAATTACTGTACAGACAGACACTGTGGTTTCAACCTTTCCACGGGAAGAGTGGTAAGAGAGAGGGGAAAGTATAAATCTCTAATACTCTCACACAAAATGTACATGTGATTTTAATGCTCACCGGCAGACGGGACGCATTCGTCGTCTGCGCACGCACTCACTCACTCAAACAATTCGTAACATTAAATGTTTTAAGAAGTACAGATAAAAAAGGAAAAAAGCCCTGGGTATAGGTTTGATTTCTGGCTGTTTGGTGAAAGAAAGGAGAAGAGAGGTAGAGAGGGCAGGAGGGATGGGCTGGAGTTCGAGGGCAAACTACTGGTGTCATTTCTTAGCTTTCCTTGGGGGAGTGACCGGGCGACCAGAGCCCATGCCCCCTCCACCACCACCACCATAAAACAGCTTCTTGTCTGCAGGTTTGAGAATCTGCAAAAAACGGAGACAAAGACAAAAAATCTGAGCAAAAAACAACAAAGACGTTCTCACAAAGAGGTCTTGTTGGTCTTCTGCTTACCTGGAATGAGCACATGAGGGTCTCGTCTACGCTCATCATGGCTCCGGCGTTGTCGAACTCACCGCAGTAGTTTGGGGCTGAGAACAGCGTCACAAGCTGCCTCTTTGCAAAGAACTCATATCCGTCCTCAACCACCTGAAAACAGATAAACGACGGCTTAACAAGTTGTTTTTAAAAGAAGTGAGAGTCACTTTAAACAACTGCTTCACTCCTGTATATAATGAAATCAGGCGCAAAGACAGAACCAGAGCATGCTATAAACAAACGGCTCAAGACAAGAAAATACATTATAAATATATAGCTGTCACTCAAACTGCCTACCTGGTTATGAGTAAAACTGTGCTGAAATCCAACTTTGCTGAAGTGGCCTGGGGCTAAGTATTTCAGCAGTTCCACCTGACTTTTCTTCAAAATATTCACTAACAGCTGGACATGCTTGTTTGATAAATGTGCTAACCTTGTGTTAACTACAAAAAGGAGTTTATATGAAGAGGAGGAAAGATGAAAAACACAAAAGTACTGTAGGAAAAATAAAACCACAATAAAAAAGACCTAGTAACCATCCACCCTCTGACAATACTAGGGGTAAAATCATCTCTGTAAAACTGCTCTAAGCACATAGAGACACTTCCCTTTCATCCCGTAAAAAAAAGATCCACACCCAAATCCTGCCGGTTTAACCAAATGTACAGAAGAGGTGTGGCTTACCTTTTAATTTATTCACATGCGTTATTTACTGCCTTTCAATAACATCTTTAAACTTAGGATCGAGGTGGTGTACTGACCTGATGGGCCCGACAAATGAGGTCCATGTCGTGTTTGTGGAGGAACTTTGTGACCACGTCGGCGCCAAAAGTGAAGGACACGCCGCGGTCGTTCTCACCCCAGCCCAGCACATCTTTGTCCGGGTCAGCCCACAGCAGGTCGCAGAGGAGGCCCTGGTCAGGCACATCAGTGGGGCGCATGACCCTTCGCACCTGCTCCATAGATTGGAGGTCTGGGGATAGGCCTGGAGGAGTTTGATGCATAAATGTTAGACAGCAGAAAAACTTGAATTTACCGTCTGATGTTACACACAGTATTTTTCTGGATGCTCTTTAGTGCCGACATTTGGTTTAACTGTTTGCTTTCATTTTTAAAAATCTGACAGAAAAAAACTAAACTAGGCATCAAGAGGGGAATATAGTGGGACACACACACCTCTCTTTAAAGGATTAGAGCTAAACATTTAAAACGAAACCATATAAATGCAAATATTATGTTGACGTCAATATCACAACCAAATTGAGGCAAATCCTTTGTGTGCGCTCTGTCTTATGTAACTTTATTTGTTCAAAGTGAGAGGTGGCGTTTACCCTCATGACTATCAGTGCTTGTTTACATATTCTGTGTAGTGGGTCTCGCAGATGGCTGTGGCTGGCTGTTGGTGTGACGTTGTCTGAACCCGTAGGTCGATTTTATTATTCTGTATCACAACTACTGCAAACCGTGTTGTAACTGTGAAGAGCGCCGCAGAGATTTGCTTTCTGAGCTTAGACGTTTGTGCGTGACTGACTACAGCATTTCTTTGACATGTTCGGGTGTTTAAGACCCTTACCAGCTAACATATATTATATCAGTTTGAGAGGCATATGAACAAAGTCAAATGCTACATGATCAAAAACCACTCCGTGCACTCCAGCAATGTCAGTCATAAGCGCAGTCTCTTAAAGTTGTGCAGTTTCTACTTGTTGGCAGTAGGTGGGGTTAGAAATTATTTTTAAAAGTACTCTATAGTCCTGACTGCTGAACAGGGCAAGGATATATAAATATACTCAAAGTAAGAAATTAAGACCCCACACGGTCCTGCAGGTCTTTGACTACAATGACAGTAACAACTGTGCAGCTTGTGTGTGTGTGTGTATGTATGTGCTCTGGATAGAAGCCAAATGAAATGATGAGGATACCTCCATGGCAACAGAAGATCTTCTCATCAACAATGGCTGCAACAGGCAAACAGTTGAAGCAGTCGGTGAAGGTCTTCCACAGCTTTATGTTGTATCGCCGCTTACCTGTGGGAGGAAACCACAATAAAAGTTGGTCACAATCTAATCTCGATACCAATAAAAACTCAATAGCCGCACCTATTGCATCACATTAGAAACACTCCATTTTACATAATCCTGGCTCTGAGAGAGGCAGAGAACGGCATGTGATTAATCACTCCTGCCTGATCATGCTCCTTAGCCTGAAGTACTGAGAGGTTATCTGTGTTCTGGATTTGGTTACTAAGTACATTTCCCCGTCAGGTTTAAAAGAACAGCCTCGATTCATTCACATTTTAGTAAAAATCGTTGCACTGCTTACTAAATGGTTACATTTGCAGACATTTGAAATGCAATCCCCCAAAAAATGATAACAGTAACAGCTGACGCACACAAAAGGATGATATTTAGCTCAAAATGACTGTGACCCTTTTTTGTTAAGTGCATGTCGGCATCTACCAGTCAGTGTAACCTGTATTATAAAAGAAAAGCAATGTCTTCACTCTAAAAAGCCCACCTACCAAGAAGATCATTAACAGAAAAAAATCATGTTTACTTTTTCAAAACAGACATTACATTAAAATAACTGGGATCTTAAAAACTATGTACTATACACTTTTTTTCCTGACTGTATGGCCTAGACTGTACAAAAGCCTACAGGCCTGTGCTTACATGTTTAGTAAACTGCTGGTAACTGTAGATAGTAGTAGTAAGATTTATGTCGGTCTCTGTATGTATGCCACATGACTTACACTCATCGTAGAAGCCATATATTCTGTTAATGGAGGCGCACTCATGGTTTCCTCTCAGCAGAAAGAAGTTTTCTGGGTATTTAATCTTGTAAGCCAGCAACAGGCAGATGGTCTCCAGGGACTGCTTGCCTCTGTCTACATAGTCGCCAAGGAACAGGTAGTTGCTCTCTGGTGGAAAGCCCCCATATTCAAACAGCCTCAGCAGATCATAGTACTGCCCATGAACATCACCTGATAAGAAAAGCAGAATTAGAGTGGAATCAACAATGTTGGTCAAAGGTGTGATTATCATGTTGCATGTATGTGCACAACAAAAGGTAAGGGACTGGAAGAGAGGTACATCAACATTTGCCATCCTGCAAATAAACAAGACTTCATACCATGATTGGCCATGCATCATTTTGAATGAACATTGTTTCTGGTGTTGTTTATTGTGACAATGAGACAACTAACTGAATTTGCAAGCGTGCGTTTATGCTGGTGATTCTCACTGCAGAGCAAACTTGGCTAGTTCCTGAAACGTGCAGACTGTTCCTTTAAACTAGCCTTCTTCATTAAGTGGCATCAGCAATATGACATAGGGGGGGCAAGTCCTGGGAGACTTTAAGAGCATAACAGCACTGCACTGGCAGGCCAGTATTATCAGTTCATCCCTATGGGTCAGTAATTATGTGGCAAGGTCACAGCCATGCATTGTATAATGTGAATGTAAGCGTTCTCAATAGTCCAGCACTATAAGCTACAGCAGCCATCTAAGAGTGTTTGTAAATGCTATGCGACCACACTTGAGCATTCCCGACTCTAAAGAATACAACTAAGCCTTACCACAAATCTTGAGGGGCGCCTCAAGTTCGAGCAGGATTGGCTGGCTGAGGAAGATCTCCCGGGATTTGAGGCACAGACCACGGATTTCATTCTCTGTCAGCTGAACATTTTTGCCAGGTCTGGAGCCTTTCACTGTGAGGGAAAATAGAAGAGTGATATCTAGCGCACTGGAAACAAAAGGCCATAAACACAGCACAGATTATTAATATTATAAGGAGCAGATAGAATTACACTCTTTAAAAAAATTTATATAATAGTATAATGTATGTTGAAAGATATAACAGTTATACAGCCAAGTGAGATTGGCATTGTATTCCTAATATGATAAATACATTGTAAAACGGTGTTCACATGTTGACTGCCATGGACCGTTGGCACATGTTAATATGTGGTGCAAATTGGAAAAAGGTTTGACTTTCTGATACGACCCAGGGTGCTTTTACTTGGATATGGGGCATTTTTCATGTCTGAGCCACCCCACAAATATAACTCGTTTGGATGTAAACAATATGCAAAAATACTACAGAACCACTACGGAATATCTGAAAGAATGGCATCTGATAACACGCAGTAATGAAGCTATGCTTCAATTTCCAGTTCACGGTATATTTACATTTTGACCTTACTGTCCAAAGGCATTTGGCTAGCAAGTAAGTTCATTTTGTCCAAATATTATTTAAACAAACGGTACATTATGGGTAACGAATTTGCAAAACGACTAACTTTGCGCCTCTTACATCCTTTTAGTGTGACAATAGCGTGGATACTTTATCGGGCAGAGTAAAACATGGGCATAAAACGTTTACTAGGTATTTAGTGCGGGCAAATGAGAACAACAAAAGATACATTTGCAGCGAGATGGATGCTACTGGTCAAACATTAGTGATGGCCAAATGCCTGCACAGTTCAAATCCTGTGTTTCGTTAGCATGAAGCAAAAGATGAACTTAACTCGCTAGCATAGGTGGCTATCGTTGTCTAGCCTCTGTTAGCTAAAATGGCTACCTCGGTGAATAAATATCGAGCGAAACACTGTCTTACCTTCCAACAGACGTTGTATAATGGAGTCGATGTTCAATTTATCAGCTTCTGCCATGCTATTCTTCTATTCCGGTCGGTTTCTAAAAACTCCTAGGAATTCACGACGTCGTAACTGTTAAATGGCTTCCGAGTTATCGTTAGATCAACTAGTTTAGCGTTAATCGGCTATCGTTAGCCCGCTAGCTAGCTAACCGTGGGGCAGAATTGGCAACCTCAAAATTTGAGGCTGGGTGCTGAATTGTTAAAGTTGTGATGGCTGTCATGTACTTCAGAAATCCGCCTTAGTCAACTTTTTTCCATTAGCTATCCGAATTCACTTTAAGTATTCGTATTTTCTCGTGACAACGGTGTTTCTGTCGTAGCCACTAGCACCATGCCATCGACAAAAAAAAGGCTAGACGAGCGTTAGCTCAAAGCGAGGTTGAACGGAAGAGGGTTGACAATTCCCTCGATCCCATTGGTCAGTTTTTCTAATAGGCGGTGTTTGTGGGGACATTCTTCTCCGGGATTGGCTGTTTTCAACGTCGGTCAGTATTTTACTTATCTCAAACCACAATGTAAAAAGGGCAATCGTTCTCGAATATATCTCACGTTTTGCTTGCCTTAAATGTAAGATTTGATCAAAGAATGCTCGACAAACCGTGCTTGTCCACATTTACGCAATCATTCGTGTTTGTATTGCTCTCGCTCTTGTTGCGCAGTAAAGCGACACCCACGGAAGTGACCAAGATGGGAAGAACTGACGACGAATTTAAGCATGACGCAATGTCCTATCGCCTGGCAACACGCACCGTGTGATTCATTCTGAAGTTGAGAGATGGCTTAGCTAGTTTGCTAATTCACTGTAATATAAACATGACTCTAACTCGGATAAACGTTAACCTATCTACTTTACTTTAATAATAACCTTGTTTATATCATACAACCATCCGACCATGAAGTTGCTCCATAAAGACATTGAAAAAGATAATGCTGGGTGAGTACCTGGCGATAGCTACTGCTAGGAAGCTAACCAGCATGCTATTTTGACTGTATATGTGTCCACGTAGTCGTGGTAAATGACCGTATGTGATTTACATTCACTTGCACTAGCAAAGACGTGGGGAGTTTCAGATTAGTTCCTGATTAGTCTCTTTTATCGTTAATATGTAATAACAAACAGGGTACGGAATGTAACAATATGAGCAAAGTGTGTGTCACTCAGATTTTGTTGATATAGTTGTCATTTTAATGAGGCCTTATTAAGTAACTGGGTTATAATTTATGTCCACCCCATAATTACTTTAGCAGCAAGGATGCTCTGGCATCATTGCACCATCTGTGCATGTCTTGATATCTTACAAGAGCATATCCACAGATTGATTTTGTGCAAAACCACCCCTTGACTAATCACTAACACAAATGCCACCATCTCACAACTGTACTGATTGTGTACATTTCTTCAGTCAAGTGACTTTGGTGCCGGAGGAGCCGGAGGATATGTGGCACACCTACAACCTGCTGCAAGTGGGGGACAGCCTGAGAGCCTCCACCATCAGGTAACCACTAACTTCTACCACATAAAGGGTCCAGCCGAAGTCCTGTAGTATTTCATTTGTCAGTGCTTTATTCGTCCATTAGTCGATGGGGATTTAAATCTGACACTCTCTCCACTGTATGTATTTGTATAGTTTCAAGGCAAACTCTGGGTTTAGCTTCCACCCACCTTCATTACAACCACTGATCAGAGTTGATACACAAGTCAAGTCAACTTTATTGTCAATTTCTCCACATGTGCAGCACACAAAGTGAAATGGAAACATTTCTCTCAGTCCCAACTAAGAATTCGACAATAAGACAGGATATAAATGGACAACATAACAAAGCCATTGGGTGCCTTGGCATGAGACTGCGTAAAGTGACCACATTGCAAGATATATACATTGAGTGCTTCCACAGTGTTCAGTCCGAGCAGCAGAAATTGAAAAGAAGAGTTTTCTTTTAAAGTGATCGGTGTTTGTATGTGTGATGAGGGTTAGATGTTTCTAAACCAGAACTTTGAGGTCGAGGGGAGATTGTGCTTTTTTCCCTAAGTTTACAACTCACTCTTTCTGTCTGTGTATGTGAGTGTTTTGGTCTCAAAAACTGAGTCCGAACTGAAGTCCTTTTCCCCTTTCCCGCAGGAAGGTGCAGACCGAGTCCCCTACTGGAAGCGTGGGCAGCTCCAGAGTTCGGACTACTCTAACCTTAAGCGTGGAGACCATCGACTTTGACTCCCAGGCCTGCCAGCTGAGAGTAAAGGGCACTAACATAGAGGAGAACCAGTATGTCAAGGTCTGAGATTTCTAAGCATCCTGACAGCTGTAGTCATGTCACATTTATAGACAGTATAAAGTGCATATAAAGGGAGAAATGATTGAAATTAAGATTTTAGGTGTAATTCGAGATCATTGCATTGTAGATTGTGTCTGATAAGTAGCATGTTCCTGATCATGGTCTGTTCTTCACTAATCAGATGGGAGCATACCACACCATTGAGCTCGAGCTCAACAGGAAGTTCACTCTGGCTAAAAAGAGCTGGGACAGCGTTGTGCTAGATAGAATTGGTAAGTAGGCGCTACTGTTTACATTTCACAGAGATTATAACACTGCAGAAAATATCACTTTGTCTCATTCTTGCTTGCACGTCAACCCAGACTGGCGAACAGTAATCAGATGGTTCTCATAAGTATCTTGTTTAAAAGACAGAATTTCATGGGCTTTAGCAGCTGCATATTGTTAGGGTAATTCCTTCTATTACATTTAGATTTCTTCACACTAACAGAAAGAGGACTGAGATATCAATTTCAGACATTCTTGGTGCAATTATCTGACGAGTGTAAATAGTATTTTTCTCTACTGAACAAATGAAACAAACCATAGAAACAAACTCTGGTCTTGAGTTCAAATAAGGTATTCCATATTTGGAGGTTTGCTTGTTTTGATGACTCTAGGTGACTTTCCACATGAACTGTTGTGGAGCAGTGTGTTTGGTTTTAATTTTAGTTGTTTTCATTCTCACAAACCACAGACCTTTGCCTCTTTCTGTCAATAAGTCCTTGTGAAGTGAGTCAATATGGTTACAACAACACAGGCAGTCCAAATGTCAAAACATACTTGCACATATTGAAGAGTTAAGATCATTTTAAATGTTAAAAGATGTTTCGACAAGTTAACATTTTGGCCTGTTTGCAAGTTATTTAACATCCAGATTGGATGTAGGCTGTCGCTTGCTTTTGTTTGACCTGTTTCTATGTCAGCTCCTGTCTCCTGTCTCCAGATACCAGTAGTCATGAGTTGCATATGTATATTAAAAGCTAACTGTGACTGCTTTGCCTGACTGATAAGGTGACGTTTTAGCTGGTTTTAGCAAGAGGTTTTCCTCTTGTTAATTTATTTACATGACCAACAAAGAGAGAGTGTTGCCATGGGAACAGAATAGGGAGAAACAGGAGGAAAGCGTAACTGACAGATGGGGTTCATGTGTTTGAAGGAGTGGAGGGCCGTTGAGTCATCGCTGCCGTCAATTTCACCACGCTATTAAATTTGAGTAGAAAGTGCTCAACTCAACTACAGGGATTACGCAATCATTCTTAAGTAACAGGAAAACTGTAATAACAATTTGTTGATAACTTCAAGCATCCACTACCTCACATGATCCATTTATCGTTGCCCTGTCCGTCCTTCAGAGCAGGCATGTGATGCGACCCAGAAGGCAGACGTGGCAGCCGTGGTAATGCAGGAGGGTCTGGCCAACCTGGTGCTGGTGACGCCTGCCATGACGCTGCTTCGTGCAAAAGTGGAGGTCACCATTCCTCGCAAGAGAAGGGGAAGCTGCACTCAGCACGAGAAGGTAGGTCAGCCCCCTGTACCTGCGCAGGCGCAGTGAGCTCGGAGCATTTCAAAGCAACGGGAGGAAAGAGGGTGTCGTTTTTGAACGGTGAATACTGTCAGAGAAGATTGGAACGTGAAGTTGGACAGCTGAATGGGTGGTGCATGGACTGATGGGGGATTTAAATCAGCTAGTTTGGGAAGGGTGTTGGCCTGGCAACATGTGTAGACAGACACACAGATATATTTATACATATTAAGGCTCAAACTATGTGTCTCTCTGTTTGCAGGCACTGGAGAGGTTCTATGAGGCCGTGATGCAGGCCATTCTTCGCCACATCAACTTTGATGGTAGTGCTGCTGTGTAGACACTGACACGCACATGCATACACATGTTCCTGTTTTGCGTCACACACTTCTCCCTTTTAAATTAGCTGTTCCTAACATAGTTTTAAGGCACCGCTGTGGTTACTTGTTGTCTCCACGCAATCTTTGCTTGTTTTCTATGTTTTTGTGTCTGTTTAAAGAAATAAAATGAATGATTTTAGATTTCTTTTCCTTGCCTTCTACCAGTGGTGAAGTGCTTCCTTGTTGCCAGCCCGGGGTTTGTGAGGGACCAGTTCATCACCTACCTCTTTAAAGAGGCGGTGCGACAAGACAACAAGATCCTGTTGGAGAATCGACCCAAATTCATGCTGGTCCACTCGTCATCTGGTCATAAGTACTCGCTCAAAGGTAGGAGCTGGTGGGTTCTAAGAATAAAACAATCTCATCTCATCACAAGGGGAAAACTTTGCAAAATGCTTGTTGTTTTGCAGAAATCCTCTCTGATCCCACTGTGACAAGTAGGCTTTCTGATACCAAGGTAGCTATGCATCCTCTGATATGTCGGCGTGTTTTATTCATCATCCTGCAAGCAAATGCTCTGAAATCGAAAAGCGCGACCAACTGGTATTATGTTTAACTTTCAGGCAGCAGGAGAGGTGAAAGCCCTGGAAGATTTCTACAAGATGCTCCAGCACGAGCCTGACAGAGCCTTCTATGGGTGAGTGATGACGCACCCGGACAGGCGACAGGAAGTGACCCACAGAGCTCTCTATTCATTCCAACTGATAATCAACAACCTTTGTATCTTTGCATTCTCGCAGACTGGCTCATGTGGAGAAAGCTGCTGACGCCCTCGCCATCGATACCTTGTTAATAAGTGATAAGCTGTTCAGGTACATACTTTTATAGTTTATGTTTAGCTGCTGCCAAACAACATTTTCAACAGGTTTCGCATGTATTGTCTAATTTATAATTATACAATTATATAATAATTTGATTATATTTATAATCAAAAACCTGATGCCACCAGAATCATAAAAAAAAAACTAAAATCACATGAACATTACACACTTAGTGGATTTATTTTTCAGCTTTACAGATATTCCATCACCTATTCCTGCAACTCTATTGGCTTTGAGCTGATCAGACGCGTCGATTGTTGAAATGTGAAATGAACGCACAGAAACCAATCAAATCTGCTCCGAGTATCAATGCACGTTTTGTGTCTCTCCACGTGTACGTCCAGACATCAAGATGTCCCCACGAGGAGCCGTTACGTTCGGTTGGTGGACAACGTGAGAGACAATGGCGGAAACGTCAGGTACCAGTAATCTTCTAAGAGACTGACTGTGTTAATCTGCCAATTCTTGGTGGATGTTATCCTTTCCCCAAGCATCCAGCTGGTGAGTTTTCTCTCTTTTTCTTTTTCTTGCAGAATATTCTCAAGCCTTCACGTGTCTGGTGAACGTAAGTTATATGTGTAGTATTTATTTGACAAAATCATTAAATAAACATAATTTAGTGGCTTATTTATTCAAGGATTTCTGTGGAGTCTCTGTTAAAGTACGTTCAGTGTTCCTCACCTAAACACATTGAGACCTAACAAAGGTGTTGAGTTTACATTAGCGACATCAGCTGTTGTTCAGCAGAACAATGCATATTACATTGTATGCATGAATGCACATGCGTCGTGTGCACAATAACAACAAACCAGGGACTCACTCGTAAAACATTGCTCCATGGCGCTACAAGTGGGTAAAAACTCCACCTTTAAATCAGTGCAACTCTGTAGCATTTATTACGTAATTCTGCCAAACTTGTAATCACCAGTAAAACAAGTAAACATGAGTAAAACAACGCAGTCAGGTCTGCACTGCAAATATTTGATGACTGTAGGTGGAATTTACGGGTGTCATTTCAGGCCACTGAGCTGATGACTCGCACCACACAATGACTTCCAAAGTTTAAAAGGTCAAAAATGGACAGAAACAGTTGCTCAATTACAATTGCGCTTTTTTACACTGCTGTGCTTGGACATAAAATCAGCCTGAAGTGCTGGCTGTGTACCGTCATCTTTTTATTCATGCTCATTTGTCCCCTCAGAGCTGACTCAGCTGAGTGGAGTGGCCGCCGTCTTGCGGTTTCCCATCGCCGACCTATCAGAGGCCGAGGAAGACAGCAGCTCAGACGAAGACTGATCCACAGAAACTGACCAGAGCTTTTATTAGAAGAAAAGAACAAGAATGTCGTCCAATGTTGCAGATAACACACGAATGCACTGACTCAGTGCGTTTTAAAAGAATTAAGCTGCTGTGTTATGGTCTACGTATTCCACCTCTGCAACATCCACGCCCCCTTTCAAGTCTAACCCACGTACCTGTTATGTAGTGGACATCAAATAATTGGATGCAGTTTTTGGTGCTTTGATGCTTTTGGTTTGAAGGTGACTTTGTCTTTAAAAGGTTCATGTTAACCATATTAGCTTAACCTGCACATTTTAAAGACAAGTTCATACGAGTGTGTTTGAATGTCTCATAAATTGATAATAGTGCCAATGAAAAGGAATGTAACATTTGTTGCCAAGTCCAAATGAAAACATTTAGCAATAGAACTGTTTTTTTTCTTAGTGTATATACAATATAATATTATCTTTCTTGCAATTAAACAGCTAAAGCATTCAACCACTTGCGTCACTTGACTTTGTCAAATAAATCATGAATCATGAATGAAATTCAAGTTGGAGCAAGATATAAAAATATATAATTTATTACTTACAATCATTGTACTTTCCACTTTAAAAACTATTTTGGTTATGGGCAATATGACCCAAAAACTACTGCATTTCAACCAACTAAAAATCAAGTATGCTCAGGATTTTCACTTTTATATAGTGATATTAGAGTTCCACAGTTACAAGACTGTAAGTTCCTCTTATTCTTCTCGTAAAATGTTAAATTGCAAACTTCCCTTTCAGAAGTTAAAGTGCCTTTTGAAACAACATTGCTCTCTTTTTATACGTCATTCCCCCTAAATCTAATTCCTATCAGCATAGCATTGACTGCATGTCTGTGTACTTGAATCACTCGGCGTCACTCAGTAGGACACTGGAAGGTTTTAATCCAGGCTAAATCCTCCAGTGTGCCCCAATGTAGGTAGATAATTGAGCAAATAACCATGACATGCATTATCTGGTGGCTGTTGCCCCAGTTGTCAAAGAGGCCCGGGATGAGGCGCTCAGGGATCTGGATGATGTTGACCAGCCCTCCCACTACAGCCAGACAGTCCATGATGACAAAGAGGCGCAGGGAGTCGGGGCTGCCCACCCCGCTGCCGTACACCCGGAACAGGAAGAGGCTGAGGCGGAACAGGGCCTGCCAGACGAAAGCTTGCAGGCGCAGGATGTTGGTGCGGGCCGTGGTGGCACAGTAGATGCTGTAGGCTGACAGGAGGACGTAGACTAGCAAGGCAGTCCTTCTCAAGTCTGGGTAGCAAAAAAGGGTGACGTGGATGATGGGAAGTGCCCCTGGAGATAAAAGGGAAGAAATACCGGTGAATGAACAGCAATGTCATTAAAACAATGTCAGATATTATTAACTTGGTCTTTGTCAGGGTGAAAACTTGAAAACTCATTGACTCAAAGATCATTGACTTTGTAAATTTAAAACTTAATTTAAGGTCCACCTACAAGCTTTTACTGCATCTCACATTCTTTATCAGTGGATGCAGCGGCCTTATTTTTGCCACGTAATGATAGCTGAGCCAACTCCATACGCTTATGAGGAGTGTGAGATGTGGTTTCAAGGGCCAGAATAAGTTATTAAGTGGACCTTGAGTTAAGATGAATTTGTTCGATTTGAAAACAGCTCTTGTTAGTGATTTAAAATGCTGCAGTCAGTGCGAAATCAAAGAATTCAGATAGAAGACAGCCGAGAACGACCTACCCAAGGTGTTAACTAGGCAGACCCCGAACATGTCCAGGGACAGCAGGGTGTCGTACACATGTTCTCCTCCCACATGGTTCATGAACACGTGGTAGACCACTGAGCCCACAGTGGGGCAGAGGCAGGCCAGATAGTGGGCCACACAGATCCAGACACTGTCCACCTCCATCCAGGGAATGCTAAAAGGCAGCAGCACCAAGAAAAGGAAAAAAGGGATGCCTGAGGTGACCGGAAGATTTGGAGTTGACATGGGAAAGAGGATAGGCGAGAAATTAGATTAAATGAGATAATGAAAGACATGAATAACTTTTGAACCCTACACAGGGGCGTGAGTCCTTTAGAAAACCCTCTAATTATGAATCATTAGCTTTTAGTATTTTAATGTTAAAAGAGAATTATTTCTTTAATACTTTTAGTTTGGGTTTGTAGGGTTGATGCCTGTGTAGGTTAATGACATCCTTTTTTTTGAGCAGGTGCAAATAAATGTCACATTCCTCTTCAGCAAAATGAGGAACGGAATATTCTGAGAGTGGTTCCTCTGTTTGTTTATTTACCAGCAACAACGTGAAAGATGAGGCTGTTGCTGTGGCTACATGCATAGAAAAACCCAATCAATGATCTAAAGGTAATACCCTTCACTTCCCCTTGTAAGGGTGTTAGTCTTAATGAACTTATGGGATGGCTAAGGAGAAAATGGAGCGAGCCTTTGAAAGTTCAAGGCTGTGCAGGTTTTTAGCTCATGCACAGTTAAATGTCCTCCTTCGCTTGTGTGTGCACAACACAAGTCAGGTTTTAATTTGTAAGTCTTGCAACAAAAGCACGCCTTTTAATTGTAAATGTAATTCTGCAACAAACCGCAGTCTTTGCAAACATTTGTATCTGCAGGTGTCAGCCAACCACATATCTTTAAGTACCTTGTTAACAGTGGAGTATTTCCAGAGCAGGGATTCCCAGGGCAGATTACAGCTAATACCCCATATCCTCATTACACTCTAGTCAATTTGCATGTAACTGGCCATAAGTGAGAGTAGTGGACTTCTGTGATCTGTTTTGTTTGAGCCCCCCCCCCCATATGAGCTCTGCATTTAACTGTAAAAAATATATTTTAATGAGATATTTCAGAGGCAGTTAAAAACAATTCTATTGACATTTTTACATTCAGGAGTGGATACCTAGATAAAGATCAGCAGTTGAAAGCAAAGGCAATGCACAGTTAGTTTCTGGACTTACCATGGGTGTAAATGTTCCCCAGCTCATTGTGCATGTAGAAGAGGCTCCTGAGGCACTCCTGAGCCGTGGACACTGGCCGGTAACCAGTCAGGACATATTTGTTGAACTGAAGATGTGTAGGGGTCTTTGCAAAGTCCAACAGCCGTGGCCCTTTGTAAAGCACCATCATCTCAACTTCCCACAGCCTCTGCGCTCACATTTAGTTGACAGCCCAAGTTCCTCACCGCTGACATCCTAAACGAGGCCACACTCAGGACTCCCAGACACGGTCATGACCACAACTAGCCGAAAAACTCTGCTCCCTGAAATCCATCATTGGACAGGTGTAATTCCAAGCATGCAACCTGTTGAGCTGGCCAAGTGGCATGCTTTCAGTCGGGCCAATCAGTGAAGGGCTATTATCCCTAAGCTGGAGTAATCCTCACAAAAAGCCATGTGCACTACCACAGCTGCTCCTTGTCAAGGCTCATAGCCGCCTCACACCTCAACTTTGCGGTGACATAGATACCTTCTGTGTTTCCCTTATTATGGACTGCGCACGGTTCCCCATGCGCGTACACAATGGTGCTAACGTCAAGATGATCTGGGGATCACAATACTTTCACAGGTGGCTGTCACCTGTTGAAGTAGTAAATGCACATTTAAACATATGAGTTCTGTGACATACTACATGCATAGAAATGCACAATTTAAATGAGTGAAGCACAATTTTCCACTGTTGGTGTTCATTGATGGTTTTATTCAATCAAATACTGTACAACAATAAACAGATGCTTGCCACAAATAGTAAAAAAAAAACCTTTCCCATGTAAAATAAATTAGACGGATTTATGTTTTACAGGATATGCAGCAGACAAACTCAATTTCTCCAGCAACCGATTCTTTGCTTGTACAGTGAACAGTAAGTGCAGGACAAAAAGGTAATGCAGGATGCATCAAAATATACGTAAACATAAAACCTAACAACTCAAAATGTTTAAATGTTGATTTTATCTCTAGACTTACAAACAAACACACAAATACCAGGACTATTTGACAGACAGGAGGAAATAATAACAATATACAATTAGGAAACAATCACAAATAATATACAACGGCAGAAAAAGAGATTCTACTTGTCGTTGTCAGCGGGGTTAACCTGTGTGGGGAAAAGAATGCAGTGCAAAGATGAGTGGGTTTGTAAAAAATACAACAAACTGATGATTTGTTTAGTTTAGTCTGTTTTTACCTTGATAGCCACTATTCCCAAAGAAGCCATTCAAATCGTATTTGTCATTCTTCGCTCCTGAAGACAAAGAAAAGAAACATTGCAAACTGGCACTGCAAAAGTGTTTTGTTTAACTTTTCTGTCTTGGAATGGTACTTCCACTGAGTACATGTTATTTCAAAGCACATACAGCTTCTGCCCAGATTTTAATGTTTGGCATTTTAAACATAAAGGATAGCTTAGCATAAAGACTGGAAACAGGGGGAAAGAGCTAGCCTGGCGTGTACATTTTATAGACTTTGGGTGTTGTATGGATTCAACAAGTGTTAATTAGTGAGTAACACGTTGCTGGAGTCTAGATAATCCATGTAGCGGTGCTTTTACCTCTCTCAGACTTGTCTTGTTGGTGAAAATGGAGTTTGAGATGCTGCTGAATGTGTATCTGACGCGGCAGCTGCTGCTGCTGAAGCAGATCATCAGGTTGTTCAGGCACCTGAGCCACGCCCTGCATTTCTGTGGCAGGAGCAGAGTCGAGGGCGAGGCTGGCAGTGCCTGCAGGGTCGGGCAGGTCCTCAACACCCGCTCCAGGCACCACATCGGGTGTGAAAGAGGACTCCACAGGCTGGTAGGATGGGGCAGAAGGGTAGGCCAGGGTGGGGCTGGGAGAGGGAGCTGCAGGAAATGCAACAACTGGGGAGGGAGAGTAGAACAGGCAGACCGGATAGAGATTTCACTGTTGTCTTTATTGTATATGCACGATTTATGCAATTAAAATGTTGGGATGAAACTAGTGTTTTACCTTCTGGTTGCACTTGTCCATTTATATAGCCCACGCTGTCTGAAAGTGACAAACAGTTCAACATTACCTGATGGCAGTTGAGCCACAAGAGACAATCGTGCAGAAATACACACTTTACTCACTGTACGTACCAACTGACATCCCCTCGCCTACGACTGCAATTGCTGGAGTCGTCACCTCTCCCTTCACTAAGAGATCAGAAGAAGAAAAAACAGATAACATAAGAAGAGATTGGGGTCTGCAGTATATTTGTGTGGTGAATTTCTCATTTCACTGACGTACAGTAGGATTTTCCAGTTGAATCTGGCTCAAGAGGCAGAGGCTCATAAGGTAAACCAGCTGTATCTGTTTGAGGCAAAAAAAAAGAGATTCATGTGCAATTTATTTGTACATTCCTAACCCATCTGGTAAGGTTATAAGTAGCAATAAAGACAAAATACCATATTCCCCACCAGATCTGCTCTCAGATGCAGATTCAAGGGGCTGCGACTGGTATTGTCCCTGGTTACCTGTTGAGAAATTGACGTGAAAACATGAACAAACGTGTTAAAATGCAGAGGGAAAGAATGATTGGTATGAAAAAAACACATAAAAAGAAGCACTGTACCATATTTCCCAGAAGATTTTGCTTCACGTCCATAGCCAAGAGTTTGTGGTGCATAGGGAACTTCTCCGGCACCTTAGTAGTTGGGAACCACATAGAGATGACAAGTTAAACCAAATAAATAAACAAATAAATGACAATTAGCAGGTATCTGTCATGTTTGCTGAATCTCACCATATTTGCCTGTTACTTTTCCATTCTGCCCAAGTCCAAGAGGTTTAGGCTGATACGGCATCCCGACCAGACCTGGAATAAAATATGTAATTAAATAAACAACAAAATAAAACAACACACATGCTGTTGGTTGAGTATGTCTGTCTACAAAACCAGCCGACCTATGATTTCAGGGCTTTCAAGGTATATTTTTATTTTTTCATGATTCACATTTTTATGGACTAATCATTAAAAAAAGAGTTATACATTTGCTGGTTTGTCATTTTTACACAAATTAAATAAATGTAAAAGATATAACATGTTAAATTGTGAAATTTAGACGTGCTGGCAGGTGAATTTTGTGATCTTTAGACAGAGCCAGACTAGCTTTCACCCTGTTTTCAGTCTTTATGCTAAGCTAAGTTAGCCGGCTGTTATATATATAATATTTCCCAAAATGTAAAAGTTTTTCTTTACCATATGTGCCAGTAGATTTGGCTTCAGGACCCAGTCCAGCTGGCTGAGCTTCATAAGGCATACTTCCGTAACCTGTAAAAGAAGAGAAATAATACAAAGCCAACAGTGGAACTTTTAAAGGACAGTGACTGAGATTGTGTGTAGCAATCAAAGATACCAAAGCTAATTATTCACCATAATTGCCTGCTGTATTGCCATTACTGACATGACCAAGAAACTGCCCACCATTGGGGTAGGCACCATATCCTGAGGGGAGATGGAAGGAAAACAGCATAAAATAAAATGATCACATGACTTCTCAAGACTTCTCACAGTCTCTCTCTCACAATCACAAGAGTAGATTGTGGATTTAATTTCATCAGCCTATCAGTGTCTGCATTTCTGGAATGGCTGCTATAGTGAGGACAAAACTATTAGTCACAGCAAAACCCCTTTATATTCCAGGCACAGGATCCACTCCCATGCCGGTACCAAGACCAAGTATGCAAGTATTTTGAGTTGATATCATCATTAAAAGTTCAGTATATGTAACACGGTTTCCACATGCCTGGATAAGTTGGTTTCCACTTTGGACAAATACACTAAAAAAGGTATTTGTGGTACTGCACATCATTTGAAAAGCAACATACTGCTTGTTTTCATGACTGCCCAAGACAAATGACTCACCATATTTTCCAGATGATTTGCCATCAGCAGCAGGCCCATAGGGGCTTCCACCATATCCTGGACAGAAACGAAACAGTTGGGACTCACATGGACTCATTAGACAGACAGACCGTTTTCTCAGTGGGCTGTAGTGACACAGCTATAAGCAGACACTTTGGTAAATACATTCAATCAACACACATTGATTACACATACACAGACAAAGTTAAGCATGCGATGATAACATAATGTAGACATACCATTATGTCCTGCACCAATAGTCCCTGTACTGAGGGGTTGTCCACCAAACTGCAAACCACCAATGCCTAAATCCGAGTGAGCAACGAGTCAGTGGAGAAGAATGTTAGTTGGTGTGTGAACAATGAGAAATGAATTTACTTTAAAACGTTTAAGAACTACATGAGAGTTCTGCACATCAAGTTGACACAGAGCTATGAACTTATGCAGTCATGAATGTAACTCCCTCCTCCTTTCCAAGCGACATTTTAGTGGAATGATAGAATACGACCAACAAGCACTCACCGTACTTGGTGTTGGATTTCTCCGCACCCATTCCCAGGGGCTGACCGTCGAAAGGCAGGCTGCCCATTCCTGCAACATTGCAGAAGGTTTTGGTTCAGGTGTGTTGCGTTTTAAAGAAATACATGTTTCTGTGGTAATGGTACGCCTTTCCTCACTGAGTTCTCTTGTGTTAATAAAGGTTTGAACGAAATAAAGTTACACACACCACCATGCATGCTGTCCAATTTTCCATTTGGACTGAGGCTCAAACTGGCTCATACCTGCATGAGTACATAGACTTCTACACCTTGAGATGAATCTGCTGCTAACATGCACATTCACTGACTGAACTACAAACTGGACTGCAGATATTGAGGTGGTACATAAGAATTTGCAGTTTTCTGTTATTCTGCTCTTTTTCACTTCGGTGTGTTTTCCTAACTCAATTAGTAACCCAATGTCAATAATAGTTGTGCTATTTTTACGTTTATTATCACCGTAGATTACACTGTATATCATCATATTAAATCATGTTTTATAAGATTGCATGGTTTGACCATCTAGTCCAGCAAGAAGCACTGGAGCTTAATTGTAAGAAATCTGTCTGGTGCCACCAATCTATTAATGTCCAATTTACTGCTCATATAGTAGTATCAGTGTAAACAGTGAAAATATCTTATTTCCAATTATTTCTAACTATCCATGCCATATTTATTTAATTCAACCTTATGTTATATTTATCTTTAATTGTATCCTCACGTGCCACGTATATCCTACCTGATTTTCCATTAGCAGTGGGAACTCCTTGGCCAAAACCTGTAAAAGAAAGTTTTTTTTAAAGTTGACTTTTACTGTAATTCACACAAAATTAAATTGCTACAAAACAGATTTTCTGAACAAAATTTCATATAATAGTACTTACTTGCATAATCAGGCTGTAAACCGGCACTATAGCCGTTTCCATTTCCATATCCTGCAAAAAAGAAGACATCATAAACTAATTCAGTGCTCTGAGCTAAATGGCCTGCAATAACACATCAGCAGCTATTGGAATAAATCATCTACCAGTTTATACTCTCATACTCATAGTGTGTTAAATCCAGTTATGGATTCAGTACTTTAACAAAGTTAGTACATACATTGAGGCCTACCTGATTTGGACTTGCCTGCTTCACCCAAACCTCCATATGAATTTCCATTTCCATATCCAGCTCCAAGGTACGCTCCTTGTCCGTAACCTGAGGGCATGCAGAACAATTCACACACATTCCACACTTCAAATGATACATATCCCTATATTATACTGTATATATATCCTATAGAGGAGGGAATTGCTTTCAGTTGAGAAAATAAAACCCTCACCAGGTTGCTGAGGTGCCTCTGCATGAAGATATCCTGCGCCTGCAAACAAAATCAAAGGTCGTTTGAAAATCACACATGAATTTCTTTGGAAGTGAAAGAGAAAACTACAAATAAAATCAAAGCACTGTATGTTTATATTGACAGTAAATATTACCAGCTCCATATCCATTGCTGAGCCCAGGGACAGCGTAGCCTCCTGCGGGGTAACCTTTGGATAAACAAAACGTCATTGAGATATATGAGGTCTTTTACTTTCCCTTTATACCATGAGGTACGATAGCATTTTACTTTATGGATTTGTCGAGGGCCGTTAACAGTGTCAGTGCCCATCTGGGCAATTTTGTTGAGGTGTCACGGTTGACATGTCTCCTAAATGTGCCAATAAGTAAACCAAATATTGCTTGCCCCGAAGCAGAGGCCATCATGTATCTCCCGCAAATGTCTCAGCAGACGCCATACCTGGTTTGTTGGCTTTAGCTCCTCCTCCATGTGTTAATCCCCCTGCGCTGGCACCGTATCCTACACAATGACACAATATCACTACTATCAGGCCTGCAGTCCTTTCTGCACTTACATAATGATCAAATATGCAGAATAGCTTCAATTGTCATCTGCAAAATGCTCCACTGTGGACATTTCATGCTCATGAATATTGAGAATGAAGAAAGTAGATTCACCGTTGAGTTTAGCACCGTATCCGTTTGGAACACCAGCTCCTGCTCCATAACCTCAAAACAAATCAAAGAATCATGAATAAATCATATAAACAATACGTATTGTTGTATCTATGCATAATCCGTTGATGTTACGCCATGCACTGAGACGATTGAATACAAGTACCTTTTGTGTTTGTGCCAGCGGATGCTCCGGCACCTGCATTATAACCTTAAATGACAAAACAATGTTCACACTTTCATCATCTGCTTTGTGTTAAATAATCAAGTCAAGGTAGTGACCCAAAATAATGTAGGGTTATAAATAGTTGCTACATACAATCAGTGGGCATGCAAGGTCTATTAGACCAGTGCAGTTATGGTAATATTTTTGGCACGTGGCAGTTGAAAAAACATCACTAGTATTCAGGTGTAATACTCTCAGTTTACCAGGTCTTGGTATTTTCATCCATTGTCCATTGGGTACTCCTGATGGTCCACAGTCTAGAACGATGATGTAAACATATATTACCAGCACAACTCCAGATATTAACACAAACACACAGATATGTACATAAAATGACCACCAAACAAGCAAACTTTTTGTTGATTGTAATGTTACTGTAAATTTGGGCTTGGAGGTAAAGCTGAGGATGATAGCAATGTCATTATTTCTGCAGGCATTTGGCATGAATGTTTACCTGGTTTGGCTGATTTAGCTCCCTGTCCCTTGGAGAGCGAAGGTCCTTTTCCGTTCTCTGAAAAGCAAGAGGGGCAGACTGACAGATGAGGGCTCAGTTGGAAATGATCTATCTTCAAAGTGTTACGCTTGCAGTTTTTAAACTAGTGGTTCAAACTTGTGCACCAAATCAAAATGTATAATGTTTAAGATATATCATAAGGATGACACAACAAAGCAACACACTTCACACTTTTAGTCAACAACTAACATATTGTGAATTTCTCAACTTGCTCCAGATATTAAAGGAATATTTTGACCTTTTGGGAAATGTGTGTATTCTCATCCTAGGCGAGGTGTAATCTAGATGAGAAGATGAGTTCAGTAGTTTAACGCTAACCCGCGATCGTATTTAATGAGGTATAATCTTCTAAACTCTCTAAAATAAGCGTATTTCCCAAAACATTGGTTCAAACGTGACATTGAAATATGACAAAGTTGGGGGAGAGTTTCAACAAGAAAACATTAGACATCAACACATCGGAACACAAGTTATTGGTGAAATCTCTCAGACAACTCTGAAGAGACCATGCAACACAGAAACAAACAAACAAACAAACAAAAATATAAACCCCAATCACTGGCTAGGATTCACTCTCAAGTTAATACTTGGCATTTCTCTGTCTGTACAGGTCATGTTACCTGCAGTATTTCACCTTAATGCTGTAGATTGTCTGTAAATATTGATTGATGGAGAATGTATTTAGATTGCCACGTATTACAGGCAAGTTAGACTGAAACCTAGCCATTACAACAACACAAATCTTGCAGTGTAAGACACTTAAAGTTATCATACGGTCCACAATTCTGCAACAGACTTAGAGTTAGGACAAACACAGGACCCAGTCAACATGTACACATGCAGTACAACACAAGTAAACACGCCCAAGTCAAGATTCAGTTTACCCGATGCCCCTGTATCTCCTGCAGGGAGACCTTTGACCCCGAGCATGTCGGGTCCTGCCATAGGCTGACGTTTGATGTTTGCTTCTTCTGGTGCAAACTCAGGCACACCCTCAGCCAGGGTTTCTTCAGGGGTGATGCTCCCTGGGCTTTTAGCTGCCACGGTTTCAGGAACAGCTTTGGTTTTGGTGCTTTCAGGGGCAGCATCACCTTCACCGGTGGCGTCTACCCCAAAAAGCACATCTGCCTCTGCACCTTTTTGCTCAAGCGCAGCACTTCCAGTCACATAACCTAGAGGCCATACATTTCATCAACATTTATGTATATATGTTATGTAGCAAAGCATTACTGCTAATGTCCCCATGCATTAAAAAAACTGAATATGCACATCTGTTGAAAAACAACATGAAAAGCCACCTTAGTGTGCATTTACAGAAAGTGTGTACAGTCAAACTACAGAGTACAACAAGCAACATATTATAAAATATTACACTGAAACATACTGTATGCAAACATAGCATTTAGAGGCTACTTGATCCAAAGTTACAATGCAAGTGACCAAAAACTGACACTCTGCTTCCAACAAGCAACCATGGTAGTCATAGCATGAAAATCTGTGAGTTGTTTCATAAAAACATAAATTTGAGAGGTAAGTAACAGCCTCTCTCTTCTTTGCATATTAGCGCTGTGGAAACTACCGAAACCTTATGATGGAAAGTTAGTTTTTTGTCTCCTGGCCACATCCACAATTCCATCCGTTCTACACAGTGGTTCATTTCTCACTGAGCACACAGCAGACTTTGGCATCATTTCCACCAACAACCAGAGTCCGATGATGTTTGCAAATGTAAAGTGCACATTTCATTTTTACACTTTAATAACCTAGTACAGTGACATTCTGCTGCTTTATGTCAATGCTATATCATTACAGTAGTGAAAAACATGCTGAACAATGCCGGAGTATTCTGATACTTACTAAGTGTAAATGAAAGGTGCATATACCTTTTTACACATTTAAAATTGTGTTGCCACAAACCCTGAAAAACAAACTCATTATTATCAGATGTTCAGATTTGTATATTTCCATTTAAAAATAAATAAAGTTAAATTTATTTAAGGCCATAAGATGATGAAAAATAAAATCTAATACAGAGTGTATACTTATAATATACCTGCACAAAACAGTTGATAAGACTTTGACAGTTTTGTTTGAATAAGTATAATAAATAATATATTAATATATTATATAATAATATAATAAAAACTATAACTAAAGATGAAAGATTCTGTATTTACTATATTTTGTCTTTTAAGAACTAATAGATAATATTTGTTTAATATAAATAAAGTATGTGGTTTAATAGAACAGAGCAGATAATCTTTCTGTGCCTCTTTAGGGGGACAATCCCCTAAAGTAATGTATGTCCAAAAATGATTTTAAAAGGATGTTTAGAAATTAGTTGTAGAAACCTAATTAGTAACCAGTAACCTAGTTAGAGGATGAGGTTTTGTTAGCATATAATGTCAAATAGTGAAACCAGTGATTTCACAAACTGTGGAGCCGTTTGTGTTTTTAGATTTGTTCCCACACACAGAAGTACTGTACAGATTCAGGTTTAGGGTACTTGCCTTGTGGGAGGACTGCTGCCGGCTCTGGTACTGGGTTAGTCTGGGAAACCACTGGTGCAGGTCCAGATGTGGCTGCCTTTGGACCCTGGCCCTGTGCGCCCATGTGTGCTGGTTCAAGTGTGTGTTCAGGTGCATGCATTCGGGTTTTGCCTTGAGGAACTGCTGCTGCTGGTTCTGGTGTAGCCTGAGGGATTAGTGGTGTCTGCTTGTAGCTTTTTCCTTGTGGCACAGCTGAAGGCAGCTTTTGATATTTCTCCTGTGTCACCATAACAAGGATATCACTCGTGGGCTCAAAGGCAACAGGTGCTGCACCTTGAGTTCTTGCTTGTTGAGGTGCAACACCAGAGGAGGGCATTGCACTCAGCTGCTCCACAGAGAGAACTCCACCTTTTAGGGCCTTTTCATTGGACAGACCTACACCCTTTGTACCCTTGCCATTTGGCATCAGGCCGTAACCTGAGAACCAAACAGAGATCCATTGTGGGTGAAAACCACAAAAATATCTGAATGGAAATCACTAAGAACATAACAACACGCGACAGAGATAAAGCTGACACAAAACACAAGCATTTACAGGAGCAGTTACCTGTGTTGGCTGCTTTAGCCAACTGTCCGTTAGGTACACCAGCAGGGACACCATAGCCTGTGGACATTTTCATAAACACATTTCTGAATCCCATAAGCACTGTGTACATTGTAAACACATAATTTTGCAAAAAGAAAATCTGATGCTTAATGTTCATATGCATCTTTTGTTTACTGCTGTTCCTTTCCTTCCCTTCATCAGTGACACAGCTGAGGGTGGTTCAGTTTGGATATTACAAACATTGCATGTGTTATATATACATATATATATGTATGTATGTATTATGCGGAATTCTTACCAGTTTTAGCACCTTCATTGGGTGACACTGCTCCAACTCCTTTGGTAATTTGAGGTTTTGAGCCTCTGCTTGGTCCTCTGTATCCTGCAAACGACGGTTAACAAATGTTCAGAGCTTGTTAGTGAATAACTCTTCTTAAATTTCAGAAATAAATTTGACATTGGACAGCTGGAACTTACCATTGAGTGTACCTCCATATCCACCAAGTGCAGCACCGTTTCCAACTCCATGTCCTTGAGAGAAAATGTAACTATAAATAAGAGAGGCTTTATGGAAGATTTCAAATGCCTAAATTAAAACAAATCAAACAAAGATATAAAGTGATATACAATAAACATATCTATATGTATTTCCTTTTTATGTATGCAATTATTGTGTTATACATTTTATGAAAATCAAATGGTAAACAGACAATTATTTAGTCTTTTGTTTTTAATTAGTGAATGAAAATGTTTTCATTGTGACTTGAATTTTCTATGCCATCAAAATCAAATCACAATGCAGAAAACAAAGTGGTGTATTATATTTCAAAGTTGCCCAGCAGAGGGCAGAATATACCTAAAAATATTAAATGCAAGGCACATGATTTGTTTGCTTTTTGGAAATGGAAACCACTGTCAGTGCCAAAACCAAACCAAATGATTGTCCAATCACAGCCTGGGGGCTGTTATTAAAGATGATAGCTAACTAATTGTCCTTTCTACATTCATTTTAAATTATGAAACAGCAAATGCACACATATAAAGTAACTACATACACCAATGTGAATGTCATTTTAATTTCTTTGTTTGACCATTGTCAAAGAGTATTTGAATTTAATTTAACCTTTCATATCTAATAGTAGTTAACTATATAATACTATACATAAGGAGCATATTTTAATAGGTTGTCACCATTGGGTTTGGCTCCATAGCCGTTGGGAACTCCAGCTCTGGCTGCAGCTCCATAACCTGTGGTCAAACATAACATTCGATAAATATACCACCACACTGAAACTTTTATCTACATGAGGAACATGTATAACACTTCAACACCAAATATCATAAAGTACCTTTGGATTTACTTCCATATCCATTGGGAACAGCTCCATTTCCATAACCTTGAGATTAAACAAATCATTACAACAACATCCATATCATATTTACACTTGTCATTGTGCTTCAGACTACATTTTAGTATTTAAGAATTACCTGCTTGGGGTCTTATTGCACCTCCTCTGCTGGCTCCATATCCTGTAACACATTCATGTAAGCAAATTACTTTATATTCTGATAAAGATGTCATGAAAATACAATTTGAATCATAAATAGATATAATAGTCTTACCGTTGGGTTTAGCGCCATAACCATTTGGAATATTGCCATAACCTAAAAAAATACATTGAAGTAAAGTAAAATCAGATTTATGCGACGACTTTGTCTGTGCTTCACACAAGAACTTAAGTTATCAATCTGAGACCTTCGTGGCCATTCCCTTTAAAATGATATAACAACTTTGTGCAAGAGACGGATATTGCTTTGAATATTATTTAAATACAATGATTTGAAAAACATGAGATCACACATTTACCTGGTTTTGCTTGCTTGGTAGCTCCACCACTGGGGTATCCATAACCTTCAAAGTTTCACAAACAGCAAGAATAATTAACCTCATACTGTAAATGTAATAGAAATAAAAATAATACATTTATTGCATGTTGACCCACCGTTTGGCAAGGCTCCATTCCCATTAGGGGCTCTGGCTCCAGCATAACCTTTACATTTTACAACACAAAGATTTTAAATTATTTTACCAGGGAGATGTCAAATTTTGTTAGTGGACGTGATGTATTGGTATACAATTTATAGGTTTACCGTTGGGTTTTGCACCTTGTCCATTGGGCACACCGGCTGCAGCACCATAACCTAAAATTTTTACAATTGTCAAAACGGTTTAGGGAATTACAAATAATCAAAAACATGAAAATAACCAAAGTAGAAGATATATAATTTTAATTTGACAGTAAGTATATTCCTACCTTGCTTTGGTCCCTTCATTCCTCCATTTCCATACTGAGATCCCAGACCCAAACCAGCATGGCCGTAACCACCATTGTAGCCTATAAATACAGTACACACACACACACACACGCATAGACACACACATATATATATATATATATATATTAACAAATAGTATTTTTTTGTGTGTTTTAGTGACGTCAATACTTGTGTATGAGACTCACCTCCCATGGGTTGAGCTCCATAACCATTATGACCATTACTGCCATATGCTGGAAGAACAAATAAAGACAACGTTAGTGGTGAATTAGGTGGTGTCCTTAGTGCTGTGTGATGACCTTCACTCACCTTGGTTCCTCTGGTTCCTGGCAAGCTGAGGTACTCCGAGACCTCTGGAAGCTCCGACCCCCACCCCTTGACCTTAAACCACAGAAAAAGAGTACACATGTATTAATGTTGTTTCAAAGTGATTATTACAATCACCTGGTGGCAGAAGATGAGTTACCTGCACCATAGGGTGGTCGGCCATATCCTTTCACAGGTTTACTTCCAGCTACCCCTTGTCCTGTTAAATACAGCGACATGTTTAAGTTACGAACATGTTTTGTGTTTTGCAAAAACGCTAAAAGTATCATGACGCCCATTCCAACGTAAACACCACACATCTCTTACCTTTTGGTCTTGCCCCATTGGCGCTGGATGGACCAGCTGTGGCTCCGTGACCTAAAGAACGATTATTATACTTAAAGATGTGAAACCATTTACCATTATTTATTGAAATATGTCATATGAATAGCAATGCTGTAGGAGCTACCCTACCATTGCCTTTTGTTCCAAGTCCATTATGTGCAGCAGCTGCAGCGCCATTACCTACAAACAGATACAGCACAAGGGATTTCCATCTCTACTCATCAACTTTTCTTTAAAAAATTGTAAAAAACAAACACTTCCAGTACACGCCTTTATTAGAGGACCATCTCAGCATCTGGCACATGCTTTCTCAAATGATCAGGACACTTTTTAGCACCCAATATTCTCATAACCCCAGCGATTAGAGCTGTCAAGCAGTTACAGTATGTCAGTTTGAGTATGACATACTTTTAAACTGTATTTCCAAGAATATGAGTAAATCCCACATAGCATACAGAGCATAGAAATAATGATTTATTTCACATATGCATATAAAATCCATCACAACGTCTTTAATACCATTTCCTTTAGTTCTTTGTCCACCGTATCCGCCAGCTTGAGCACCGTAACCTGCCACATAAAGAACATTTCAATTAACGGTGTTGTTGCTCAGTGTGTGTGTGTGTGTGTGTGTGTGTGTGTTTGTCCTCAATGACAAGATGTGTTTCATACCGTTGCCTTTCATTGGTTGTCCATTGGTTGGGCCGGTTTGAACACCATATCCTGCAACAAAGATCATATAGAGAAAGGTGGATGTAATATCTACTATTAGATTTTAATCCATTTCTGTTGGGTACAACTGCTGGATTTCCTCATGAATTAGAAATGATGCATACAGAGATTGGTAGATAACAGGGATGCTTGAGACAACTCTCCTTAAAGCTCTGAAGCTCCTCCAGGAGTAGTAGATATATTTGGGGGTATTTTAATCATATTTTGGGATGTTGAAGTGGTTTGAGAATTTTTTTAAGTATTATCTTAGTCCTAAAATATTTCACCATTCATGAATGAGAAAATAACCAACTTCCAACACATAAACTAAAAGAATTACTGCCAAATCTTGAAAGCCATAGAGTACCAACCCTGTGGGTTTCCACCTTGTCCATTGGCCGCACCAGCTGCTGCTCCATAGCCTTAAAAAACAAGATGGAAAAACATAACCAAAAGATCCAGCATGGTCCTTATCTTCTTCACCTCACGTTTGTTCAGGGATAAGTGACAATATGTTTCTAAAACAGTGTGAACACAGATACAACTGAACTTACCTTTAGTTTGTCCTCCATTGGTTGCACCAGCTGCTGCACCATAGCCTTGAACAGATCAGATTCATGGTGAGGAAAAGTTGTGTATAGTGGGGTATTTTAAACATGTTTTGGGATCATTCGTGAATGAGGAAACAACTACTAAGAACTACCTACAAACAGATACAAAAATAAAATGTTTCCATCTCTACTCATCATCTTTTTTAAAAACAGCAAAAAGCAAAGAAAGAGAAGCTGAGAGATTATGATCTATTTCATCTGTTTTTAAAATTTAACTCATGAATATAAAATCAGCTCCATCACGACGTCTTAAATACCATTTCCTTTAGTTCTTTGTCCACCGTATCCGCCAGCTCGAGCACCGTAACCTGCCACATAAAGAACATTTCAATTAAACGGTGTTGTTGCTCAGTGTGTGTGTGTGTGTGTGTGTGTGTGTGTGTGTGTGTGTGTCCTCAGTGACAAGATGTGTTTCATACCGTTGCCTTTCATTGGTTGTCCATTGGTTGGGCCGGTTTGAACACCATATCCTGCAACAAAGATCATGGTGCAACTATATTATAGCAATAATCACGAAGTTAAATTACAATAGTAGCAAACTGGTGGAAAGATGAGAAAATAACCAACATTTAACATCCAACAAAAACTGTAAAGTTTGCATTTGCTGCCAAATCTTGAAAGCCATAGAGTACCAACCCTGTGGGTTTCCACCTTGTCCATTGGTCGCACCAGCTGCTGCTCCATAGCCTTAAAAAACAAGATGGAAAAACATAACCAAAAGATCCAGCACGGTCCTTATCTTCTTCACCTCACGTTTGTTCAGGGATAAGTGACAATATGTTTCTAAAACAGTGTGAACACAGGTACAACTGAACTTACCTTTAGTTTGTCCTCCATTGGTTGCACCAGCTGCTGCACCATAGCCTTGAACAGATCAGATTCATGGTGGGGAAAAGTTGTGTATAGTGGGGTATTTTAAGCATGTTTTAACCTAATTTAACTCATGCATATAAAATCAGCTCCATCACGACGTCTTAAATACCATTTCCTTTAGTTCTTTGTCCACCGTATCCGCCAGCTTGAGCAACGTAACCTGCCACATAAAGAACATTTCAATTAACGGTGTTGTTGCTCAGTGTGTGTGTGTGTGTGTGTGTGTGTGTGTGTTTGTCCTCAATGACAAGACGTGTTTCATACCGTTGCCTTTCATTGGTTGTCCATTGGTTGGGCCGGGTTGAACACCATATCCTGCAACAAAGATCACAGTGCGACTGTATAATAGTGAATAATAAAGTTAAATTACAATAATAGCAAACTGGTGGAGATCCATTTCTGTTGGGTACAACTGTTGGATTTCCTCATGAATTAGAAACAATGCATATAGAGATGAAAGTCATAGAGTAGGTTCCCACCTTGTCCATTGGTCGCACCAGCTGCTGCTCCATAGCCTTAAAAAACAAGATGGAAAAACATAACCAAAAGATCCAGCACGGTCCTTATCTTCTTCACCTCACGTTTGACACATTTACTACACCTTCAGCCTCGGTGTAGCATTAGGAACATACCATTCTAAAATCAGATCAATCAAATGTATGTACTGCATTCTGTAACGACTAACCTATGCCTTTTGTGGGGTATCCACCGTATCCATTTTGTGCACCCATTGTTTTTCCCACACCTTAGATAGAAATAATTAATGACGGAATTTTCTCAGGAACAGAGGAATTCATGGAGAAAGCTGCTGTTAATTTACCTTTTGATGGCATCAGCATTCTTCCTACACCTCCACCATTTTGAGGTTTCCTTCCTAGAAAAATCGCCATGACAGTTGTGAACAAATGTGTGGAAATCCCACTAATGAAATCATTTTCATGTTTCAGGTGTTTGAAAGTGTCCAGAATGTGATGTATTTACCATTAGTTTGGGGCCCTTGTCCATTGGATATTCCAGATGCAGCACCATAACCTTAAACACAGCACATTTAATGTAACACTACTTTGCAACATATCCATATATCAAGCAAAAGAGTTCACTTATCTCTCATGAATTCGGGTTCCTGCACTGATGATATATCTGCCGTCATCACAAAACCATCTCACAAATCAACAAACTAAAGAACTCTGAAAATAGTATCATATGTCATATAGAATATTTTATCAATCGTTTTTTATTTTTCATTTTTAAAATTTAAAATCCATGTACATAACATGTATGTCATGATGCCCAGCTCCATCAGCAGCCACACAGCTGCAGCAGAGCGGGTTGTTCTAACATGAAGTGGCAGTAAGATTCAACAATGTGTTGTGTGTCAAAAAATAGACACTCAGTAAACCCACTCTCCCGGTGAGTCAGTAGTTTGACAAACATGTTTGGGAAGTAGCAGGCTTAGACTCCTCAGAAGTCAATGGAGTGACTGTGTACAAGCAGTAAAACTATTCTCTTCCCTTCTCACAGATGGATGTTAAATTTAGGCTGCTGCTGCCACAGAAGCCGAACTGCCTTTGATTTCACAAACCGAGGCCGCTGGTAAAGAGAAAAGAATATATGGCCGCTTCGCATCATCGCAGGAAAAGCTGGCCGAGCACACATACGAGCTACACAGCGAGCATTGCTACGATTTCACTTTAACATGATCGTTTGAAATTTGACAGGCAAACCCGAGCATCTGTAAGACATCTGTCTCATCTCTTTTTCGTGTCTTCGGGAGTCTCAGCAGGTTGGACAGTTTCTTAAGACTGGAGCATGCAGTCTTGCAGCACTTTAACACAATTTTGCACTAAATCACTCACCAATATGCAAAATATACAAATACAACCACAGTGTATGTTTGTACATTTTGTTCTGTAAAAAACATTAACATCCTCTTTTTCATTCAGGAAGGCATTTAATCATTTCTCTTAGTGATAACTAGTACTGTATCTTAACTTCTGGCTTTAAATTCTTGTATAATTAAGATATGGTATTAGAGTAGATGTTTTTTTTTAAATCTAGATCTCAAAGAATCTAACAGCCATTTTTGTTTAACTTTAAACCAATCAAAAAGTAATATGGTAAAAGCTATCACCAACAGACAAAATACAACATTTCCAACATGCAAGGGTACATGATTAAAAGAGAGATCTGGTGAATGAAGGATTTTCTCACTTTGGTCATGAAATCAACTGCAGTAACAGATTGTATTTGTACTAGAAAAACGTTCAATTAAAGCCACCTCAGGGAGAAATACTCTGTATATTTGGTTTATTGTGTTTTTTTTTTTTTTACATAATCCCATTTTAGAAAGCTTTTCATCAAACACAGCAAGAAGAGAAATGGTGAAACACAGTATGTCGCACAGCTAATGTACAGAGACAGAGAGCATTTTCCTCATCAGCTCCATCAGCTCATAACTCACATGCCAGGTGTTTCACCAGACACATAACTGACCACAGTGGAAATTCTACAAGTATAGAAATAGTTAAATTGGCCCATTTTACAAAATGTTCCAATTTCTTGCCCCCTTATATAACAAAGAAAACCCTTGACACAAGGCTGCTACTGTATCTTAAACGGATAATACTGATTCATGGCTTCAGTCATAAACACAGTTCACATAATATAAAGAAATCCTACACAAATGAATGTAAATCTAATGTAAATCATGAAGATGAGATCATGGTTATCACATTATTTGAGATATGACCAACTCCCAGCCGAGGTGAAGGCCCCATCTCTTCACTCACCCCCCGTGTGCACCGCCTGCAGCAGCCAAAGGATCACCACACTCTGTAGCAGTAGTTGTCCCAACATAGTGGACCGGAAGGAAAAAGCCCCAACAAGGTTTTTAGCCCCAGCAGCAGAATGAGGAGAGTGAGGCAGATGATCTGGAGAGGGGAACATACCCTGATTCTGAGGGTCTAATATACAGTCTGGTCTGAGGCGCCCCTCCTTCACTTTATAGATGCTCCTGATCTCCAGATCCTCCCCCCACTTGTTGGAAGAGGCACCCGAGGTGTACACACACACTAACTAAATAATTGGGCACTTAAAGTGCATTCACACTTAAGAGAGAGATAGAGGAGCAAAGAGAGGGAGTTGAGCAGATTGGACGTTGATGAAGTCTGGACGGTGCATCACAAGATGGATTAAAGGAAGATGCAGTAGCTTTGTGCTCATTGTCATTGTTTAAGTTGTTTATACAGATTATATAACAACTTTCTCATCATTTCCTGACTGGTTATATGCTTACAGCAAATTTATATATGCAGTATTCTGGATGATGGTGTTGGCTTTAATGATGTTGGCAAACACTTACTGTCATGAAGTGCTGCAAAGCATTAATAAATGTGTTCCTCTGGAAACAGAGTGCGATTTAAAAATATTTAAATGAACCGTAGTCAAGTAAAATATAGCATGTAGAAGATGACAGACGTCACTCTCACATAAGATCATCAGACACCCTGTAAAGAACCAAAACAACCCTGAACAGGAACTGATTCTCATCTGAACAGTCCAGCCATGGAAACATATACTGCAGACATGCTAAGCTAAACACTTGCCGACATAAATCACCCTTAATGACTGTAGTCAGCAGGAGAACCCAACAAAGTTAAAACTGTCCATTCAATGATGTGACTAGGCAGCAGTTTAGAGCAATATTTGGTGTAACGAGGTTTGTGCAGGCACATTTTGATCAAATGTCTCTGCAGACCAAAATAAAAACAAATTGGGTAGAGAGTAAATACTGTACAGACAGATCAACATGCAACCTGTCTGGACTGTCCTCAGTTGCATTTGTGAATGGACTTCATGATCAAGATGACATCACCTCAAGGTGCAGAGAAGGCAGTTTAAAGCGGGAGGTGATGGAAACTGAGTGAGCTTCATCCTCCACTTATTCTCCTGTAGGTTCATAATATCTCCATGGTCCCAGCCTATACACATACAGTTTTGGTGAGTGAAAGCGGCCCCTCGTATATTCAAAGAAAAAGGAGAAAGATATCTCACCTTTCACATAGATTCCTCACTTAAAGTCCAAATCCTCTTCTTATGGGGTCAAGGAAAGGTTAACGTCTCACCCCACAGCCCACCCAGACCTCTCACATACTTGGCTTCTCTACAAACACGCTCGCCACCTCTGCTGCCACTGACAAACCATCGCTAACTTTTCACTGCCTGGTAACAAATGTGTCTTTCGATTCTTCAGATTCTCCTGTCCTTTGGAAATATTGAAGTTAAAATGGTTTTAATCATCTAGCTTTCAGGGATTCAAGAAACATGACGTAAAAACGTATTTCAGAATAAAATGTCATGCAGATCATCTCTTACAGTGTGTTAGTTGGCAGCTCAAGAGATCAGTAATAATACTTGCACTAATAATTGTAGATGTTTGTGTTGACTTATGTCAACTGTCAAATGACCATGATAGTTTTTAGCAGTGTGGCTCTAAGGATTGCAATGTTGGTTGATCACTTTGGTCTGGGCTGAAATATCTCAACTACTGGATGGATGAAGATTAAAATGTGTACAGAAATTCATGATCCCCAAAGGATGAATCCTGACGTTAGTGATCCCTTACGTTTTCCTGTAGCCCCACCATGAGGTTCACATGTGCAGTTTTGAGTGAAATGTCAACTATATTGGATGGATTGCCATGAAATTCAGTACACACAATCATGCCCCCCTCAGGATGAACTGTGATAACTTTAGTGATCCCTTAAGTTTTCATTTAGCACCATCACAAGTCAATTCTGTTTGGTTTATGACCAAGTACCTGCAAAACTGACATTCCCATCAGCCTCAGCTGTATTTTGTGTTTAGTGCCAATTAGTATGCCAAGATGCAAAACTATGATGAACATGGTAAACATACCTGCTAAACATCGTTGAGCTCAAAGTGTACAGCCTCACAAAGATGCTAGCATAAGTATTGTTTAAAGATGCTGTCTGGGAACAGCTTTTATAGTTCCTGTGACTGACAGCTGTGCCGAGAGCTAAAAGTGTGTGCGCACTAAACTGTTGAAGGGTGGAGAGGTCATTATGCTCAAAAGCCCCACGCAATTTATATATTTACCTACAAAACTACAGAACACACACAATCACATTGATATCCTATATAGATCTTACACACAGTGGTGTACACACGTTGTCAGGATGGTTTTCAAAGACTTAAATAATCACAGTCAGATCAGTTTCACTTGTACCTCCTGACTGACGTGCTGCCTTGTGCACCGATACCATCAGTATAAAACCAAGCTAAGGGCCATAAACTAGTTTAAACATAGATGACATTGACAACTGATTCAATGCCCAAACAACATTATCAGACTGTTTATGCTGAAGCTGGCTTCCCAGGATGTTAGTGTGTTGCTGTGTACAAGAGAAAAAATAAACCCACCAGTGCGACCACTGTTCAACAAGGACTCCACATAACCCTGTCTGCAATGTGTATTCCTGCCCAGATGTGCGAGCTGCTCTGACTCAGTGTTTGGTCGACAGCCAGTGGACTCGGCCAACTGTGTGCAAACAAACCCAGACAGACAGCTGTGAGCACAGTGAGAGGAGCTGACAAATATCAACTCAAGCCTCAAGGGAAATTAATATTTAGTTTGTACGCCCTTAAAAATACAAAACATAAGATTTCTATATAATATTACTAAAGATATTTAAAGAGACTAATGTCTAATAGCACTGGGTCTACAGCGTCTTTTTGATACATTGTAACATGAACAGGGACATTAAAACAGGCCTTCTCTTTGAACTACTTGGTGCCAGGGGTCCTGGGACAAACACTAAGAATGTGGAAGAGGACAGAGAGTTTAACAAACACAGACAGAGCCAAGAGGGAGCCATAATTTACAGATCTCAAATGTTTTAATCAGAGGGACTTTAGACTCATGGTACATTATGAAAAATCTTTATATTGATATTTCAGCATTGTACTGCATTACTATTGTGACCAGTAATAAGCACAATAAACTGAATGTTCAGGTGTTTAGGTTTAATCCAATTCTTAAATATTTGACGAGCAAACTATCTAGCCCTAATAAACCAATGGACTTGTGTAGCTTTCGAGTCATGAAGAAGAGGCAGTGTTTGGCTGCTGCCTGGTTCATGTTACTCAATTTTCAGAGTCTCCTCCTGGCAAAACGTTCCTTGTGGTTTTTTTTAAAATCCCTTATCTCAGGGACTTTAATTTGCACAAGTTCCGCTCTGTATAGAAACTCTTTTTTACCAGTCTAAAGTCACATCATGTGCTGCTGCCAATTTCTCTCTTTAGGAATGTCACACATTGGCATTTCAGCACAGAACAGGCTTATTAGCTTGGTTAACTCCCTTCTGCTAAAAAAACCCCTGGAAATTCTGGTCACTGACATTTGGTGAAGTTTTGTACATCATAGTTAATTCATTCGATATTGACCAGACTCAGCTGTAGCTTATGAAACTGTATTAATACTTGGGTTTTGTTGACATTGACTTTATTTCTCACAGATCCCACTGCTAAGAAATAACCATTGCATTTTTTGCCTTTACATATTTATTTCCCTTTCCTTCTGATCTTATTAAAATATAGTATGTAGTTAAGAAATAAAGTGGTAACCATGTTTTACAGCTGGGGCCTCAGAGACCACGAAATGAAAAGGCCATTTTCTGTGGCGGACTTCTGAATCATGTCATAGGTTAAAATTTTAATTTGAAGACTTAACACTAATGTTCTCCCTCAAACAGAACATTAGGGCGGAGTAGAGACCCGCTGCACCACCCAAACCAGACTTGAGTAAAATCTAATGTCCAGGACTTTGACTGTGCAAAGAGCACATGTCCTCCCAGGCTCGAGTTGAGATGCATTTTCTGCAGTCTCGATCAAACTGTTGAGTATTTTTAAAGATTTTTTTTATTTGTGTTGCAAGTGCTCTACAAGGGTGCAATTTAAATTATTCCTGTTTCCAAATAATACAATAAATAAAAAATTCTTTACAACTGAAACATCTAAGATGGAAAATTACATCAAATACATAGTATTTTAGTATTGATACACGTTTACACAATGCATGCCTTTTTACAAAAAACCCAAAATTGCATGGCTTGTGTTGGACCATGCCATGACAACTTCCTTAATGGTTATTCTAATAATGAACATATAGGTTCAACTGTACAATCAATTTGCTGTACAATCAATTTACTATACAATCCTCAACCTGGTCACCAATATCTGATCCAACACATTCATCTCAGTAAGTAATACCTCAAGTTTCTTGTCCTGAATGTAGCGGATATTAGGAAATGCGTACACGTGGAGCGGTTAGTCAGAAGCCACATAAGAAAATCGGCTTCATCTTCTAGTTCATGAAATGTTACCAACTCAGTATATGGCAAATGTCAGGTTTGAGATTTCAGAATAACTTGTGTACTGACGTAACCTACTGGAGACCAAAGGGAGGAAAGTAAAAACATCAGATAAAGGAAATAAAAAAGGGAAACAGTTTGAGTGTGCACAAATGTGAAGGGATGAGGGGAAAAAAATTGGAATCAAAACATTTTGAACACAGGTCGTAGTACATTACATAGCTTCACACCGAGTTTTTGTCAGGCTGTGCTTCTGCTCTTTTCACTAGTGCTCAACTCAACCTGGTCATTAGCTGAAAGTCTTATTAGCGTCCGTCCACCTTAAGATGGCAGAGCCAGGAATCCAGTTGCAGACCTAAATACAAAATAAAGATATTTAGCAATGATATCTGGGTCGACGTCCAAATAAATATTGTATAAAGTGTGAAATCATCTTTAAAATAAAAATACTTACTCCATGTTGCTTTTCAGCTGATACACAGTGCGCTTGTCCAGGTAACGGCAGAAGAGAGTGAGCAGGTTTGAGGGCAGGAGAAGCGGCTCCACCAGTGAACACTGGGACAGCTGTCCCGCCACCTGGAATATTGTGTCCGTCCTAAAAGACAAAAATGAACACTAATGTTGCAAACCTCACAAGGATGTTAAAATTATCTCCCATCATGGAATATTAACCATAAAACCCCCACCAGGTCTCAAAGTCACCGATGCTGGGCTCTAGAGGAACGCCTGAGGACAGCAGCTTCTCTCCTTGGGACAGGAGAGCATACAGCAAGGAGAGGCCAAACTGAAAGGAAAGAAATGACTGAGAAAACGTCAGAAAAGCAAATGGTAAAAGCCAAGCAGCAACAGGGAGCACAGACCTTGTTCTGACATGTCAGCGTGAGCGACTCTAATGTTGTCAGAGACTCAGATGACGTCAGATCTTTGAGGACCCCAATGAGCTGACTGAACGTTAGGCCTCCAATCACATTTCGCAGAGGTGGGTAGAGCACTGGAAGAGCCTTCCAAAAAAATAATAAAATAAAATACAGCATGAGGACGATGATCAGATTAATTCCAATACTTTTACATTACCCAAAACAGGGAGCATTTGAGCATGAAAGTTTCTTCTGGACAAAGTGTGTAGCAAAATTATCTGAGCTCAAAGACCTCATTCTTCAACTTGCAGCCTTTGTTCAGTTCAAGTTTACCTTTGAGCTTAATATTTTTAGAAAACAGCAGATATTTTAAACTCTACTACAAAAAAGAAAACCTTACCTCTTCTGCATCTCTGCTCATCAGCGTAGGAAGCTTACAGGTCACAATGCTCAAGATCTTCATTGCAGTCTCATGTTTCAGGAACGGGAGCAGACGGGCGAGTAGCCTTTTGCCTTTTGAGACCAGCAGGAAAGGAAGAAACTCGCCTCCTGAATCGCTGCATCACATTAGAAAATCCGTTGCTCAAATTCATTATCCATCAACGTGTTGAACTAGAATGGTATACATCTTCATTAAAAGACAGCCAAAAATTGGCTTCCACTTTTCTACATGCAATATTTACACAGCTATATAACTCACAGGGGATTGTGGTGTTGCAGCTGGGAGTAGATGTGCTCCACTTTCCTCTGTCTCTTCTCCATCAACCTTCCTTTTTCTGCTTCAGACAGGACTGTGGATTTCATCCTATCCGTCTCCTCGACCTCCAACAGAACTACGAACAACTGGAGGGCAGAACAGGTGTGACTCAGTGTTGGAGAAGGTCCTTTTTATTTTATTTTAAAGCTTCTCACTGCATTAAAACCAGCAGGTACCTTTTCTATTTTGCTAAGGATCTCTAACCGCTGTTGTCTGATGTCTTTTTGTTCCTGTAAAGTGGAATTAAGTATCAGAGATTAATTAAGGCGGATTAATACCTGTCTAAGATGCTAGAAGTTAGAAAAACACAATCACCTCGAGTGGACCTTGAGCTTGGACTGCATGAACTGCACTGATGGCACGACGAGGAGAGTAACACGTGGACACAGCAACTTGACCCAAAGAGCCTTCGATGTGCACCACTGGAGGAGCAAAATACTTTTACAGAAATACATGGACAGTATTGCAAGTGTTTTGCAAACTGGAGTAGATAAAGATCTCATATTACCCTGTCATACAACAGTAGGCTTGGTTTCAGAATTGGGGGACACACCATTTAAAGATTGTTGTGTGTATAAAAACAGATACAATTATTTTTTAATCTGAAAAAAAAAACTAAGTTGGTTGTACCTTTTTTTCTTCCATGACTAATGTTTGCAGGTATTCCTTTCAGGCTGCATACAGCCCCAACAACCACCACCAAAGCAGTGCAGCCTGTATGCAACCCAAGAGGCAAAACTGAGGGCAAAAACATATGCAAGCATTGCTGCTGCTCCTTAAGCTCAGGAGGCAACTCAGATGAGTGCATGAACTTTTGTAATCAACTCAGATCTTCTCATCTGGACTATAGTAGCTGAACAGTCTGAGATAATAAGACTAAGATAATCAAACTGAAACAAACGGTGGGGGGTGGGGGGGGTGGGGGGGGGTTAGGACATGCCCCTCCATCCCCAGTGGACAGCAGCAATTGCCATATTAGTGTGTGGCTGGAACTATTCTAGACAACATCAACGACCATATAAATTCTAATAGCACAGAAAGGCGACGAGAGAAAGACCTGGTGTGTAGGAGTCAGTTTTCGTGATGTAAGGTGTGGTGAGCTTGGGTGGCTCCCTCTTGCCCCTAATGCCCAGCTCCTCATCTGCCATCTTAGCTTCTATTCTTCGATAGTATTCCTGTGACAAAGTTGAAATACGCTATTAAATGCCCAGTCATGTACTCAAGTATTAGTGTATTCTGAGAAAAGAAAAAAAAAAAGTTTGTTCAAAACTGACAATTACTGAACACAAAAGCAAAGACTTCCTACCTGGTAATAGTAGTCCTCAAGGAATGGATTCTCACTTTGCAGCTGAATCATCTGCAGCCTGGTGATCCACTCCTTCTCTTTGGTCGTCATTAAATTACAGTAAGGATCCCAGCCCTCTGATTTTCTATAATCAGGTCATATTTTTGACCTTCTCATAACATGCTGGATTTGACAGAATGAGTTCAAAACCTTGAAATGATTTTAACACCAACCTTTGGAATATACGTTGTTTTTGACTAAGTAGTCGTTTATGTTGGGGGTGGAGCTGGGTGACAGGACCGGGGTACCTGTGGGTCAGACAACTTCATATTCAAAAGCACCATGGATGCATTCAATACTCTGTTTCCATGAAGATATGATGTACTGCCCTGTTACATGTACATAGTCAAAGAGTAAAGACACCTATTTATTGTGATGCCAATAATCTCAATGCATCCAGTTTGACAAAATTGCTATTTTACGGCAATGTTTTCTCACAGAATTTTAAAATCAAAATTAAGTTGGCATTAACACCAGCCCAGATTTGCTACTTTGAAAAATTCCAAACTGCTCCATAATCAGAATAAAGTGAACTTTAGTTCAGTTTCTTCTTTCTGATTTTAGTTTGTTTTATTTCTTTTTATTGGAGATGTTTCCATCAGTCTCTTCATTGTAAACTTGCATTTAGAAGAATTTATTTAGCTCAAGAGCTGGATCAATAAATTGAGTGTACAGCCTCCATCAATCTGCGTTTGTGTAGGTTATTTAAAAGTAAAATAACTTCTTGGTTTTATCCTTTACATGAAGAATCTGATCATACACATATCCTTCCATTATGCCAGCTAATATCTAAGTTCAGCAGTGCACCAGTTTTGGGGATGTACATTTTATTTGCGGACTTATCCATTCCTGTAGATACATACTTTAGAACAAGGGACTTATGAATGTCAGGTCGATGAAGAGACATACACTTATGAGGGGATGAGCAAGACTGTCAAGTCATGAATATACTCTATGCTCGAATTTTGCTGACAAATCAAGCATTTCTGTGAAACATGAGATCGTCACACACCTGAAATGCTGCACTGAATTAGACAAGGGGCTGTAAAAGGGGGACGGTCTTGGTGAGTTGGCACCAAAGCGGAGTTGCATCATCTTAGGAGTCAGAGACTGAGGAGTGGAGGGGCAGGGCTGATTCACAGGGAACATGAAGCCCCCTCTCTGATTCAACACAAAGCAATGTCATGAGTCAGGACAGACAAAAGCAGATCTGCTTAATTCTTTGTGAATACATTTGGTTTTGGCTGCAATGTGTCAGAAAAGGTCTGACTTGTATTGAATTGGATTTATATGGAATAAACCTGATTGTATTGTTGCCGTGGGGTTAACGGTTGACGTGAGAAGATAGGTGATCCTGGTACCATGGGTGTATAAATCTGAAAGAGAAAACTAAGATTTAGTGGGAGTTGACAGGCCACACCTGTCGATGCGTTTGTTTATTTTGGGACATACACTTTACTTACTTTCTTGTAGAGATTAAAACTAGATGATACCACACCATCGTGTCTGTACAGTAAATATATAGACGAGGCCTGCAGCTGGTTAGCTTAGCATAAAGTGTGGAAACAACTAACCCTGGCTTGCCTGAATGTAATAATATCCGCTCACCAGCAACTCTAAAACTCACAGATCAACATGTTATCGTATTTGCTTAATCCATTTTTAAAAATTCTTAAGTGTATAATTGAAAAGTATAGTCCTAACATGGATGGGATTAATGTGCCAGACTATTGCTAAGCCAACCCACTACTAGCTCCAGCTTCTTTTATATTGTATAGACATGAGTGGTATCGTTCTTCTCATCCAACTCTGCAAAACAGTGAAAACCCAGAAAAGGCTGAACAAAAAAAATGATTATATGATAGAATGAATTCTCCACCTGAGAGGGGCCTCTCTGGCCAAACTGTCTCCGGGAGTAGGATCCTCTGGTTTCCCCTCTCCTGCCCCTGAAGGAAGACACAGGATATGGCAAATCCAGGAAGTTGGAGGGCAGGTGCTGACCTCTGCCTCTGTGACCATCAATCACACACACTATAGCACTGTCCTGAGAAATAAAATGAGAAAACTATTTGTTTAAGTAACCCACTGTCAGGCAGATTATAGCATGTGTTTTTTTGTGATATTAACCTGAAGTATTGATCCTGAGATTCTTCTAGTCTTTCTGGAAGAGGGCTCAATATGCTGGAGGAGAAAAGGAAAAATCAAAAAATAACAAAATCAAACATTGTCAGTACAAACAAAAAGTGACGAAAAATGTCTTTAAAAGTTGGCACTTACATCGTCCTCAAAGGTTTTGTGGTACATGGCATTCCCACAGTCCACTATGGCAGTATCAAGACTCTTTAAAAAAAAAACAACCTTAAAATGAAGACTAGCTGCTCTGAGTAAAGCTGTCAAATCCCCAAATCAATTAATCTGCCTCACCTTGAGGCTTGGCCGCCCCTCTACGGTCCTCATCACAGCTGGGTCTTCAAACATCTGTCCCCTGCCCAGCCTTCCTCCCCTCTGTCCCCTACTTCTGCCACGCTGCCCTAGGGGAGTCCGGGACAGATACTGCGGCTTCTGTCTGGGAGGGGAGTGGGAGCTGTGGCAGGACGGCGGTTTGGAGTCTGGCGTTGATGTTGGTGTTGGTGTTGGCGGTGGCTCTCCAAACTGAAGGAGACCGCTGCTGGGGACCTCTGTGGTCCCGTGTGCATCAAGATCTACGATAAGGATACATGTAGAAATACGGGCTGAGGGTATCTTTCACCGTAGTAGACTTTTTTTAAAGTCCATTTACATTCTTTGGCATAAATAATTAGTTGTATTGAACAATAAAAAGGACCACAGCAGCATCTAACAGGACCGCAGTGACATCTGCAGGTGCATTTACATGTGCTGATAATTAGCTTTCTAGCCTGCAAAAAGAAGCGCACTTGCTCCTGGTGAACTGGTCGCTCATTCAAGCTAAATGGTGCAGGAAAAGAAGTGTGTTTATGCTTGGAAGTTCTCTAGCAGAACAAAAAGGATACAGATATAGAGATGGGTAAGGAAGTAAAACAAACTACACACCCATCCCAAACGTCTCCTCGTTGTAGACGTTTATCTCCTCATCCTCCTCCGCCATGGCCTGCAGAAGCCCACAGTCCATATTTGTCCCATCCTCTCCATCACTCCACTCGTCTCCGTTCTCAGGCCACTGAGGCGGAGGCACCTTTTCAGCCTCCTGGGCGGAGGGACACAATGTGGAGGTAGTAAAACAAAAACACGATAAATAACAGAACTGAGAAGAAACATGCCAGGAAATGGTAACGTGTAGAAAATTACTTATTTGTGAAAATGTAAGGTTTCCACAGCCATTGTTGTAATATTATTTTATGCCACCAGACTGATATGCTAATTTAGCACGCAATTAATAGCCGATACGCTTGCTAGCACGCTTTGAACGGCCCAAATTGAGGCTGCAACTAGTCCAACGCAACAATTTTCACACATAAAAAATCTGCCAAATGATGGTGACTTACTTGTTGCTGTTCTGAATCACTCATTGTGTATTTCGGAAGTTTTTTTTTTTTTTACACTTAAGCCGACGAGTCACGGTGACTTTCTTCGCGAGGTTACCTGCTTTCTCTTGTCAGACAGCGCGCGAGGCTCGTTAACTTTTAAGTGAACTCACCTGTGCGGCGCAGCTCGAGGCGTGGACATACACGTCAACGCGCTTCACGTAGCTCTTCATCTCGCCTCTGCGCGGTTTTTTCACACTCAGTGACACATTTGAGTTTGTTCAATCATTTACACTCACTCTTTCGCAGGAGGCAGCCATTGATTGTAAAATTGTCATTCTCGAGCTCAGAACAGGTCGTCTGGGGGGGAAACGGGGAGCGAGCAGCGACATCTAGTGGTCAGTGTGTACTGACAGCGTATACTCTGCTGCAGTCTTACTCATTTTGGAAGCTTATTTACCACATATGTGAAATGCTGTAATAGATGTGTTCTTGTATATGCAGAAATGGATGAAAAAGAGTTTTTCATCATTTGATGGCCTGAGAAGCTTGTCCCCTTCCTGTAAAGGAATGGTATGAAACTATTATCTTGGTCATGAATTCATCATAGATCAACAAAAACACACCCCTGCCTTTTTATGTTTTTTCATAAATGTAATTTTCTCTTCTTTTTAATATTGTCTTTTTTAATATTATATACATCTGCTGTCTGTTGTCTTTGTTCTTTGACTTTTTAAGGATGTGTAGACTTGAAATTACCTCAAGGTTGTTAAATTATAGATTAAAAACTAGTGAAGGTGCATTTTAACATTTTCTTCAAGTATCTTTTTCCCCTATATTCTGTATTTTGCAGTTGATCCTTTCTTTCATTCACCCATGAAACAGCAAGACATGTTGTGTTCTTTATTTTATTCTTTGGAAATGTTTTTGGCAAATTGCACAGTGAAGGAATAATGCAAAATATCTGACATTTATCATATGACAGCTTAGTTCGTTACACAAAAACATATATGGCAGTCAGCATAAAATATAAAAATGCAATTGCAGTGGCACTTATACTTTTTGCAATATAGAGCAAATATATTAATGGGGATTTCCTGGCACAATGGTACTTCACTAAAACAATAAATTTGCTCTCAATGTACTGTTTCTTTTCTACCTTTGGCAAAATAATTCAATTTTCAATATTCAATTTGAATCAATACAGTATGTAAAGGATTTACATACATGACTAAATTATTTGGCTTCATTTTGCATCTGTCTAAGCTATGCTAGAGTTACATTTCACACTGCCAGTCTAAATGCAGTCCGCACAGAAATCTATTGGGTTGGATGATTCTCTTTTCCCTCTACAAACTCTAATATTCTTAAAACCAAGAAAGAGACCAGCTCCACCCTCATTCCCGCAGTAAAAAATACAAACAAATGAAAAACTCAGAGTCAAAGTCTCGCTGTGTCCTCAACCAAAGAGTTTGATGAAGCAGGGGTGGCAGTACGGCTTGTTCTCCTGCTCCTTGAAGCAGCCTTTGCTCAGCGGCTTCAGGCAGAAGTGACACACAAGGTGGTGGGGGTGGAATTTGGCCCCCATGGCGGTGACGCAGCGGCCCAGGATCGGCTGCTGGCATGCCTGACACATGCTGCCGCGGGTCTGGTGGTAGTGGGCCTCACACAGCGGGTTGCCCTCATGTTCGAAAAAGCTGCCGTTGACGAAGGGGCTGTAGCACTCCTGATGAAGAGAGCAAAGGAGAGACTCATGGAACTGTAATTAGAAAGTTGTCATGTGAAATCACAACTTTCTCATAACATAATCCCAATTTATTAGATGTTTTAAAAACCTAGATTTACTGAAAGCATTGGGGTTTTATTTAAGGAACGCCCTGCTCACATTCACACAGTTACACACATGCACACATCACATGGGCCGCAAACCCACAGAGAAACACTCACCCTACACACAAAGCACTGTGGGTGCCAGAGAGAGTTGAGAGCTGAGATGTAGTTTTCCAGAATGGGCTGGCTGCAGCCTTGACAGCGGGAAGCAAAGAGCGTCAAGAAGCACTGCTGGCAGTACTGCTGGCCCTCACGGTCATGGAACCCTGCCGACGATACGGTTACAGCTTTACACAGTTCAAGAGGTTCTTTGATTAACTGTAAACTAACTGGATGCAGCGTGAAAAAAACACAGTCTGAACCTTTTTCTTGTGACTCTGGTTTTTGGAGCATAAAAACTTGTATCTGTTTGTAATTTTTTAAGGTTTTACTGATCGGAATTTTTAAAGGCTGACAGTTTTGGTCTCCAAGCTTGTTCTGTTTTAAATTTGGCCCTTTTCATGCCAAAGATTTGGTGTTTCCTCTGATTTCTTAGCAGAACAACAGAACATTAACTTTCCTTTGAAAATCATTAAAATTAAATGTTTTAGGCGAGTTAGCAGCTGCTTTAATCAAAGTTACAGAGTTCCCCACAGGTCTTGCAATATGAGGAAATTCAGGCAAACAGATTTCTGGCTATTACAATCTCCGAGACCAATTATAACCTTAAAATGAAGAATTAATATATAAAAAAAATAAACAAACAGTCAGTTTTAAATTAATTATTAACTGAATATGTATGTCTGTTTGAGCAGTGTTTTTTTAGGGCTGTATGTAAGCACGACCTTGCTGAAGTTTGCTGTTAACAGTGTGTGTTGAACCCAGACAGGATGCAGTATGTGCCGCCCATTACCTTCCTCTCCAAACGCCCGGCTGCACTTAACACAGGAGAAGCACTCGGGGTGCCAGTTCTTATCCAGAGCGGTGACCATTTTCTAAACAATAAGAGAAATAAAAAGTTAAATGGCCTCAAGTGGTTTGGGGAATTCATTCGAGCTGTTCGAGTTGTCAAAACAAGCTCCGACTTATGTGACACATCCCAGTCTCTCACATTGAGAATGGGCTTGTTGCATTGCGCACAGTGAGGGGAGAAGAGGGTGAAGTAGTCCGACTCGCAGTATGGCCGTCCATCCTTCTCAAAGAAGTTGCGACTGCCTAACTCCGTTTCGCACTCGGTGCACACAAAGTGCTCTGGGTGCCACACCTTTCCAAGAGCCGTTACCACCTGCATGATGGAACAAAAGATCGATCATGAACAGCATCCTCCAAAGTGAGATATCTCCTGTATGAATGATGAAAAGTATTGCTACTCATTTAGTTGGCAAAAATAAAAAGATAACTGTAACTTGAAACAAACCTTTCAATTTTTGGACACATGTTCATTCAATATTAATTAAAAATGAGTTGTCACAAGCTTAATATACTTGTATTATTTTGTGTAAGTCTAGATAGACATCTTCTGATAACTCACCTGTCCTACTACAGGCTTTTGACAAGCTGAACAGTTTCCCTTGGAGGATGTTTGAACTCCTTGTCGGCTCAGGTCTGACTGAAGCAGCCCCAGCATGCTGTCCAACGAGCCGCCGGATGAGGGCTGTGGTGGGGGGGTGGGCTGCTGTGCTGCTGTCACCACTGGACTGACAGGTGCAGCTGGCTGTGGGAAGAGAATTAAAAAGAAACATCTGTCTTTGGGATTTGAATGCTCAAAGAGTTCCTCATCAGTCTACGGTTGGTCTGTATTTTCATTGCACAAACACGTTTGGAAAAAGAGAAAAAGGGCATGTCTTCTTTTTGACACACTCTTCCAAAGTTTATTGAAAGAAAATCTGTTTCATATTAAATATACTATTGTGTACATTTGGACATTTCTGTGGATAAGTGGCCAAATACAGCAAATGTCCAAACTAAAATTAGTTTTTGCTTTCTAAAACATCTAAGTCAGTCCAGAACAGCAAGAGCTGACTGAAACATAACATTTTACTTCATTGTTCAACAATCTTAAGGGCAAAAACCCCATTGTACAGTACCAGTCAAAAGTTTGGACTTTCCCATTCACTTGAATGGGAATGTGAGGAATGTAAGAAGCGTGTAAGGAAATGGCCCTGCTCATACACACACCTCAGCATTCAGCTGCAAGCATGCTTAAAAAGCATTATAACATTTTGTAATCTGAACAGCACAACTTGGTGAGTAAAACTTATCCATTGAAGAAAAGTTAATTTTAAAACTTTGTTGCCATAACGACACCCTTGTTTATAACCCACAGCTGGTCTGCACACTGGGACCAAACAAACCTAAAATGACAGAGCCCCTTCCTTTGCTCGCGTGCAAGCCACTGACTCACTGAAAAGGAGGATGACTGGATAATATACCACACCAAATGTAGACCTACAACTCCGACTTACAAACTATCTGAAGCTATTTCTGAAGCTGGAAAATATCTCCACCAAGACTAATTTCCATCCTCAGGCCTATCTGGTGATTATACCAGGAGATGTGTGCTGTGGCCAGGCCACACAGTAACAGTGAAGGTATCGTGAAGTCAATGAATGTCTTCATGAATCCACAATGAATCATCTGTGTTAAAGCCCAGAATAAATGGTAGAAACAAAAATGCTCATGCCCAATTGTGGATTTATACTAAAAGAATTGACAGGTTAAGCCTCTCTGTGTCATTTCTGTGCTGTCGTGGGGACGCTCTTACTGTGCTCTGGACTCTGAAGTCTGACAGAGAAGCCATCAGTTTGTCCAATTCCAGTGTGGCTGATGTTGCTGAAGGCTTCGCAGAGCTAGAATACAAAAATTTAATTGTTTTAATAAACCCCCAAAATACACAATTTCATTTAATTATAAAATACTGAATAGAAGATGACCGCACACTCATCTCTAATGATTTTATTATAGATGTTTCAACCATGCCTGGGCTTTCTCAAGGCAAGTGCTTGCATACTGAGAAAGACCAAGTGTGGTCAAAACATTGGAAATAACATCATTGGATGTTACCTAGAATACTGCCAAAAAGTAAACCGAGTGGGACTTCGCCAGTGAATTCTGAATATTTTTAATAAAATGTATGTTGATGGCTGTTAGTGTGCAACTATTACATATAACAAGCCATCTGTCTTTGAAAGTTTATCATATCTTGTTGCAAATAAGTTGGTAGAAACTAGAACTGACCTGGAAAATTGCAATGTATAATATTTCATTTCTTTAATTAAGATGCACAGTGTTTGATCAAATTGTTTAAATATAGTGAAATATTATAGCATTTGCATATTTTTATATTTAGCTCGGCCAGTCAGGATAAATGAACACTTGTCTTTCTGTATGAGGACGGAAAGTATTTGATTGATTGATTTAAACTAATTAATTACTTTATCTTGTGATTAATTGTGCAGCGCCCCTGCTTGTGGTTTGCAAAGTAGAACATTCACTAACATTACAGCGAACCACGTAAATTTTTGGTACCTGGAAGAGGAGGTTGTGGCTTTATCCTTAATCTTGTCTCTCTCATCTTTCTTAGAAGAAGGGAACTGGGCCAGGATCTCATCTGATGACACAAAACAAGGTAAGAAAACATTCACACGGATATTAAAACACCCATGGACACACACTAACCTGTGATGTTGAACTGGGTGGCGTTCAGTTCCTGTAACAGATGATCCAGTTCACTCAGACCTCCTCCCAACAGCGAGGAGGAGGAAAAGGCTGGAGGAGGATCCGTTGTGCGGGGAGAGCGCGGTTTACACACCGTGCTGTAAGAAAGACGAAACAGGCAGAGCAACATACAATTAACACCGATTAGGAAACATCCTGTCGCTAATGTAGCTGGCTTCATCGTGGTCACTTTGTCATGAATCATAGTTGAAATTAACTTTGTCTATTTCAAAATGATTATGTAGCAACAACAGTGGATAAAGATCCAAACCCACAAACATTTGCAAAAAGAAAAATGTAGAAAAAAACAACCAATAAATTATCTTTAATGTGGTCCTTAAATAGCTTTGGTTAGATATTTTCCCTCTGGTGTAACATGAAGAATTCTACTACATTCACAGAAATGTACATGATAATCAGATGATACTTTAAGTTATTTAAAAATCAAGGAGAAAGTTACCTGTATAATTTGTCTGGGTTGGAGTTCTGGGTAGATTTCATTGCAGCAGAAACCGTCTGAGAGACAATCGTTTCAGTAAAGTTACAAAATGTTACAAAAGCAGAATGAAGTCACAGAGCATGCAATCAGAAAATGTATATGAATCCGTCCCTTGCAGCTACTTGTCTACCTGCTGTGGGGTGTAGGCGGGTGGAGGAGGCCGGGTTTGGGGGGTGTTCTCAGTGGCAGAATCCGCATTTTGTGGAGGGTCCGAGGTGAGCAGGACAGGACACCGAGCTAGAGGAGAGCCGGTGTTCTCCAGATCAGCGAGGAGGGCGTCTGGAGGGGGGAGATGGAAAAGAAACTGATTTAACACACAACAGTATGAATGTGATGGACGTTTGATTAGATTTACTATTTAATTTAGATGGTTTGTGATGACACTTAAAGACAGTTAACTACCCCTCTGTATCTTTATGAACAACGCTGGTGGTGTTTAAGTTTGTTTATGAAGCATCAAAAGGGAAATAAGTATGAGTTAAGAAACAGATTTTAAAACCATGCAGTGCAGATGGAAACAAAAACACACTGGATGATAGAACGTATGAAGTTAAGTCGAGGATAGACAAGTAAATGACAAACCGGCAGACAAATGAAACACATGCAAACGCATGCACAGACAGTTACGTACCAAACACAACAATACGAGGACTGAGAGGGTAGTTAGGTGGCTCAGGCACTCCTAAGGAGAGACAGAGAGCCTGTGTGACAAATACAGCGACGGCAGCAAATCAGCCCACACGTCAGACACGACACGGAGGACAACGAGCGTCCTCACACACTAATCAGTCAGAGGACAGGACAGTTGAAATTGGCACAACCCAGAGATAATCTGTCGACACAGTGAAGTTTTTAAAGCACACAAGCACGTCTGCATTCATATCCAAGACATGCCAGCATGGAAAGGAAGCAGAGGAGGAAGAGTGTCGGGCAACTGATATGTAAATCCACTCCACCCACACAGACATTAGTTTTCTGGAAGCTGTCCAGAAAACTAAACTTGCTCAGGGGTTAGGCTTTGGCCCTGCATGACATCATTTAGTGCTGACAAGCACATGTTCGTGCGACTAAAGGCTGATGTTCAAGTTTGTAAAAAAATAAAAAAGTGGGTTGAACATGAGATAAAACAATAAACTCTAAGTTGTAGAGGAGAGGCTGCTGTTTTGGCTAAATTTCCCTGACTTAACCTTTTGCACACCTGATACCATACATCACATTCATTTAGTGGTTCTCTCCCTTTTTTTGCCTGATGTACCCCCACAGCCCTAACAGATGACCTTCATCGACTCTACACTTTAGGTTCCACATGTGTTTATTTGAACTGATTTTAAACTGGACGTTGTCGCGGGCAAACCCCATTCCCTAAAGTAAGGTACAGCCACATCACACACAGGTACAGCGCTTGACCTTTTGGTCGGATATTGTGTCTGTATTTAATTAGCATATATGCATTTGTTAACACTGACATGTACAGACACAGTTAATACAGTTTGCAGTAAGGAAAAAGCAACACAGCAGATTTGTGTCTAAAGAATTTATTCCATTTTTTTATTCTCCTTTTGGTTACACGTCTCTTCCTCTACCCTTGATGGCGACTGCGTTCACATCATAAGACGGTTGTATGAATGCAGAGTTGGTCGTGTGAAGGCTAAAGTTCTGTTCACCCACATTTTAACGTGACATCCATTAAATTTGGGTTTAATTACACTGAGCGACTGTCTTTGGCTGATGTGAGGCGTCCATATTTGTCCACTAACCCTTTGGAGTGGCAGAAGTTGGATAAATCAACTACTGATCCATCACTTTTTTAGCTATCTATTCAGAAACTCCCAACTGCGTCTCGTAGTGTTAAGGCTGACTGAGGTTGGTGGGAGGTGCGTCCTGTGCAATCTGCTTATTATAGCTGGTAGTTTATTGGTTATTGATATACAATAAATATACACCCTGCTGATTGCATAAGTACCCCCTGGGCCACAAGTACCTCTGGTTGGGTTACCATTGATCTACTGTAGATGCCTTTAAGAACAAGATCAGGGATCAAACCAGTTGAGGACGAAGCAAATTAGAGCTCCAACAAGTGCCCAAAAGCCTGGAGCACACGGTTACAGTTAGAGCTTTTTAATAAGGTGCTGTCCCCCGTTAAAAAAGCTTTAATTACTGTGTGCTCCAGACCTCATCACTCCAGATAAACCAGTTAACTTTTCTTTGTGAGTGTTGGCAACATTAAGCAGAACAGGGGAAGTCTCACCACAAGGTCCGTTCAGTAGCTGCTCTGGATCTTTGAGTTTTCAATTTTTTTTCTAAGCACTTGAAGGAATTCTCGTACATGTTTTCTTACAAGCTGAGCTACAACGTTCATGCTCGACCTGAGAAACTGCAGTTGTGAATACAGCTACTGAATGGACCTTGTGGTGATGTTATCTCATCCGCTGTTTCCAACATCAAGAACAAACTCTGAAGCTCAAATGCTGGCGGTATCACGGATGTTTGATGAATGCTTGAGCCACTTTTCCCTCTGGTATATTCCTGTTTTTCAACATCTGTGGTGATCAGTTACGTGACATGATCAACCAGAGATTCATCCCTGCGCCCACTTCTGCCCCAGATGATTCACACTCCTGGTACGACCATGTGGTGAGAATCATATACTGCTCGCCCTCCTCCTCCCTGCTGTGTGTCTTACACACATAAACACACACACACACACACACACACACTCTGACTGAACTGCTCATATAAGGAGCTGAACTTCTCTCAATGGGAATTATGACCATATTTAGAGCTGCTTGTCGACTTGTTTGTCTTGGCCAAAGGCCTCTCTAACAAGTGGTCGCTCTCGCCGAGAGCCTCGCCAGGTCCAATACATAAACTTACAATGCTGCTGGAGAACAGCACAAATCGAGTGTCCCGAACATGGCCACTGCCTGACTAGCACTCACCCCGTCACCCAGTAACTCGGCCTCCCCGTGCGAAATCCAATCCAGATGTGCCCAGATGCGCTTGGCTACATCCAGCCATTCCTTCCAGTAAAGCTTGACAAGCATAAATCCCTCAGTTCTGAAGTGGACTTGAAAAAGTGAAAAAAAAAGAGAAAAAAAAAACTTCCTTGGAGAGCGAGTGGGCAGCCGAGGCAGAAAGGCCTTTCTATTTTCATTGAACTCTGTGGCTTTTTGAAATAGCAGCGTGGCCCCGGGCTATTTCAGGGCCTTTCCCTACACAGTTCTTCCCAAACAAGAGTCAGCTTCTCATAACGTTGTTCTGAGAAACTGTGAAGAAATTCCCCTTTGACATTGTTATTAAGAGAGAAAAAAAAAAGACAGAACCAGTAACGCTCCCTGAAGCTGGTCACAGCTCCACTTTGATGTCTTCAAAATGGCTCGCCCTGTTGAACATTATGTGGCTTCTCTCCATCACCAACTTGTTAATATTAACGGATGAGGGAAGCCTTTAAATCGAATTAACAGAGAACTGATTGAATTTGCAGGGCATGCACGAAACACTCAATGGCGGTCAGGTGGACGTGGAGTAATACCAGTTAAGTGCCAGTTTGTGTGTATGTGTGTGTGCATTTGTAGCCTGTTTGCTGGGAAAGGGAAATATTTTGAAGGAATTACTGTGAGGAGGAAAATATGCATCACAAGAAGTCATGAGGAAAAAGCCCTTGTATACAATGGAAGTTGTAAGACGGTTGTATTTGTTTGCCTTTGCTTTAAGATGTTGTAAACCGATGGGAGCCAATAACATCCCCTTGATATTGCAGCCTCACACACATCTCACTCCCCTATGACTGCGATAACGAGCAGAGAGCTTGTTTCCTCTGTTTGGGCACACCACCCCTTCCCAAAGATCCCCTCTGGATAGCTCAACATGTAGTTACAACGCTTGAAGCGAAGACCAGCACCGATACTTACCCAGATCGTCCATGATGTGGTTTCAGGCGAGCGTTTCCCTCGTCGTGCGATACGACAGGGACTCGGGCAGCATTAATAAGCGGTGATGGACGCGTATCAAAGCCCGCGAGATAAGACAGCCGCGGCGCTATTGTCTGCGTCGGTCCCGGATAACTTCTTGGACACCGTTATCCGCCAAGAGGGGAGGAGGAGGAGGAGGAGGAGGAGGAGGAGGAGGAGGAAGAGGAGGAGGAGGAGGAGGAGGGCGTCCCGTTTCTTTTTCCTACACGACTCTTCCTGTGTAGTGCCTGCCAGGACCTCAGACTGTAGAAGGCGTAGTTAAATGAATGTGGTTTACAAACCCCGCATTCCCCGGACGAGCGACGTCACCCTGGACATTCCTCGTCCATATTTGGGAGAGAAAATTCAGGATTCAGCGGACGATGTAAATCGGTGACAGAAAATAGTAAAAGAAACTGCAGTAAATACAACCTAAGGATACATATTGACCTTTTTAAAACCGTAGATTGTAAAGAGAACATTTGGATGCGATTATGGATCACTTTTTTTTTTCTTGTCTCGTTCCAGCATAAAGGACCGTAGACGAGATTTCCTTTTTCTAAACCCAAGAAGTTTGGATATCTGATAGATTTCTTTTTTCCCCCCATGTTTAATTCATTCAGCTGTTCTGTTGTGAATTTGATTCAATGTGTATTAATTAAAAATAGTAGATTCAGTCATTTTAGCTGGATAATTTAAGTTTTCTTCACTCCGTGGCAGAATTAAAGGATAAGTGTTTAATACAATAGTCACGTTGTCATAGCATATGAAGTATATATGAGAGGTACTGGTGGCTGTAATTGTCCCCCCTGTCCACACTGGCTGCAAAGAGATCCCTTCCTGATGTTTCTCATGTTAGCTTCTTGCTGAACTTTAAAATGCATTTTTACACAAGGGACCACCCCCCCATCACTTGCATTGAATTGCTTCATGAGGCCACCTCTTTGTGTCCAGTATGAACAGGAGAAACTACACCAAGAAAAAAAATCTATCTAAATATAAGGAGGTATTTCGATATTAGTTTAAGAAAGACTTGGAAAGAACAAAAGTGACCCCATCCACTAAGCTGTTTAGTGCTGTTGCCTCCCAGTTCTCATGAAGTACATGCAGGACACGCAGCACCTACAAACCACCCTGTGCTTCTACACTGGATTGCTCCCTGGCCACAGGCTTTCTGTGTCAGTTCATTTGAAACAGCTTTATTTAGGTAAATGCTCCATGTGAGCACAATATAAACTAATACATGTTATAACTACATATTGACTTATGCTGACCCTGGAGGTCTGGGGGAGGGGGAGGAAAATTGATTTGTTGTATATATTAAATGTATAAACTCACTTTTCTTGGCTTCGAGATAGCTGAAGACAATGGCGCTAAATCTAAAAGTTATGGAATCTGTCTTCACTAAAACCCAATGTGTGAAAGATATAATTATAAAATAAAAGCTGCACTACAGGTGCTCAAATTCCCTGCAAAAAAAAACAAAAAAACAGCAGCAAACCTTTTGATGCGTCACAATAGGAAAAGTACAGACGTAGCTAATAACACTAACATTACGCTGCTTTGGTTTCAGGGTCCCGGTGCTGTGCATTCTGGCCCACGCTCACCCCTTATTAGGACATTTGAATAGAACACAGCCAGTGTTAATAGTATTAGTAATAAATACCTGTGGTTTTCCTACAATACCAAGTCAAGTTCTAAATAAGGCCAATGGGAGCTACAGCCCTGCCCAACATCTTTAACACTGCCCCCTTTAAATTCTTAAATGTGGAAGCAAACCTGTGTTTACAATAAAAACCAGCCAGCAGTGTAAAAAACAAAACATGAAAAACTTTTAATCAAGCAAGCTCACAGTTACAGGCTATGTTTGTGTGATTATGGGAAGGTGTCACACTGATGTTGGTGACATGTGGTGAAGTATTCCGTTTTCAAAACTTTCGTTTTAAACACCAGAAACCTCTCCTCCTGTTTACACTGTATACTGTATGTCACCGACAAAATGTCCTTTGACCAAAAATATCCCTCTGGTGTCAAAGAGGTACCTGCCTTTGGCCTCAGTGCATGAGACGTACAACAAAGAACTGACAAGTGAAACACTGAGGGAAAAAAATGAAAAGATAAAACCGACAAACATATGTATTATAAAGACTCTTTCCTGGTATTACATCAAATCACAACAAATATACAACAAAACTGGGAGAATCCAAACAAGGAAACTTATCCATTTAAGGTTTATCTGTTTCTGTGAAAATAAAACCTTTTGTTTTGAACTTCATGCAGTTTGCCGTTTCAGATACCAGACTCCTTACCTATGCATGTTACTTCTAGAGCACTGTGAAACACAACTACACCTTCACCTTTTCCAAAATATGAATGATAATAATTAGAATAACTCTCTCTCTCTCTCTCACACACACACACACACACACACACAATCATACTTTCCAAACCAACTTCTTCACTCAAAATGTTTGAGCCAGTTGGTGCTTAAAAGCAAAGTCAAGGAGCAGAACTGCATGTGATGGGGAAATCATAGAGTTAAAAAAATTATTTGTGAAGCAAACTGTGTGTGGGGGTGGGGGTCGGAGATGACAGCATGAAGGTAACATGGATAGGCTTGGTTACCTACAACGTCCCCATCCATCAACTGAAATTATATTACATATCCTTCTCCACTGCAGTTAATCCACACACCCACTTCCATCCTTCCCTCCATTGCTCGTTTTCTCTCCCTGTCATCACTGCACAGCCTGTTCGTTGGCAGTGCTACCAGAGTCCTGAGGCTTCATCACATCAGGGAGTTCTGGGGGGCTGGAGAAGGCCTCGACGTGCAGCTGTTCGAACATCTCATCTGGAAGGCAGGGGAGAGAAGGAAACGTTAGATCCAGCGTGACAGCAGCGTCGCACGAGGAGGCTACATCACTCATGTCACACAGCTGCTGCAGTGAACACCGAGTGTGTGGAAAATCTTTCCGGGTGGATATTCCAAAGCTTGATAGTAAGAACTACTCTGGTTAATTCCCTCTTAAAATGGCGCAAAAGTTACTTAATCTTGAGAAGTAGGTCATTTAAGTCCCGTTTATCTCGTCTCTGGAATCAGTGACGATCTTGTGAGCGTGTTTAGACTAGCAGCTCAGATAGGTTCTTTGTTTATCCACAATGCAAATCTTATTGATCTGATCAAGTCTGGAAAGCAAAAAATCCACATAGTATATCAATATTATGAATTATATTTCAACTCCAATTATAGACGGTTTGAAGTCCATTTCAAATCTTATTTCTCTCAGACAGAGATCAAATCTAATCAAATTTGAAATGAGATAGATTCACCCTCTGTGACTTACATTGTCTTGTGCATTGTCAACTTGTGCACAAGGTAAAGAAAATTACAGTACAGCTGAAATAGCCATGGCTGCGGGCCAAACTCCAGATTCTGCAGCAATGTTTCGAAAGTCAGACAGGGACAAATCCAACGCCGACAAGACGGCAGCACCAAGTTCTTTCCTTTTTGTGAAGCATTTTCAGTCAAATGCACAATGGCAATTTATGTAATAGTGAAACAAAAAACTAATTTAGACGCAATTACAGAATCACTGTACTGGTTTCCATCACTAGAGACACACTAGACGCCACAGAATGATATTCAAAAGGGCAAGTGAAAGGATGAGTTGAAGTGGTGGATAATCATAGTTATCTACTGGCATACACACTGCCACAGCACCCAATTACAGTTCTTGAGGGTCTATGAGATTAGCGCAGATTAAAAGTACTAATGGTTGCCATCAATCAAGCAAATAATTACTCACATTCAACAATTTAAGTAAACAAGTAAATCCAAAACAAGACTTACAGAAAAGATATCCCTGATCTTAGAAGCTCACAAATAACATCAGCTTAACATACCATTTATGCGGAAGGCCAGACCAACTGTAGCTGGGGCTTGAGGTCTGGCAGTCTGGTTGGTGAATCCACAGTCACCGAGAGTTTTGCTGTCCTCTAGCAACTGGTCATCCTGTGGAACAAAAAATTACAAATGTCACAGAATCTCCCAATTCATTGAATTTGTTCAATGAACATCAGGACATTTCCAGAGAATATTCTCGTCACCCCATGGAAAGATAGGTTACATGCCACCACTGTCGACAAGGATTTAACCCCGACAGAGTTGTGATGCTGTCAGCTTTGTGCCCAGATTTTATTCGGCATGTCACTGGCATTACTTGACCCTGAACTCACTTTGTAGAGCCTCTGATCTTCAGGTGTTCTTTTAAGAATTCCTTCAACAATGCGCTTCAGCTCATAGACAGTGGTGGACTCCTTGGCATCTGTGAAGATTGTGGTCTTGTGACGCCGGATCATTAAGAACACGTCCTGGAAGAAAGTGGGAATAGAATTATGTTTTGGTTTTTTTTTAACTGTCAAAGGCAACTTGATTTGTTATATCTTTAAGATGGGCACTTGACATTGGTTCAAATAGTATATATACTCAATTTAGAATGGGAAAAAACAGGATAGCTGATGCTGTGGCTCAGGAAATGTATACTAGGTTAACTGGCAATAACTGCTCTTTAATTGACGAGACACCTCAGTAGGCCATGTAAGTCGTCAAGTGTCCATTTGGCAATTGTTTATAACCCCATACCAACCTGTATGTAGACTAAACGTGTTAGCGAAGCCTTCTAAAGGAAACTTAAGTCTTTAATTAGTTTTGGGGGAGGTGCTGTCAACGTGACAGGCAAGTTTTTTTCAAGATATAGATGAATTAACGCTACTGACAATTAATTGATTAATAGGCTAGCAACGTAAGCAGTGGCAAGTAGACGTAGATCTGAGCTAAAGCGGAATTAGAGATAACACGAAACAGCCTTGAGGCTTTTAAAAGTCAAATTCAGGCCTGTCAGTTAAATTAATAGATGTAGTAAGTCTGACAATGGTAATATACGTTCAGCTGATGTAACCAGCCTAACTTGGTTAGTTGGCTAACGTTACCTCACTCCTAAGGTTAGCCAAGCAAAGATAAGTTGCCTCGCTAGCTGCACCTACCTTTATAGCTAGATGGAAACGCGAAGCTAACACAGCAAACTTAGCGTTAGCTGGCTAGCAAACACAAACTGAAATTAACATTTCTACAACGGACAGTATCGTTTGAAATAACGTTAATACTTTTTAACAACGCGTTGAACGTTAATTCGGTGCTTTTATCTAAGCACCAACCTCACAAAACGATCGATAACAATAAACTTACCATTTCAAGTGATCAGCTAGCTAGCCAGTTGCGCCAGCACTGTGTTGTGCAGCAGAACCCCAGACTGCACCGCTTGCGGATATTGCGCAATTCAGATAAGCATCCAGTATTCACGGAGGCAGCTACGCAACACTGCGCATCTTTTTCAGAATTTGGCGCGAGATGGTTACATGCTTCCACGGGGCACGGGCAGTTTGATTTGGATACGGGTGTCTGAGCCCCACTGTTTTGAAGACTGTCGTTAATCCTGGATTATGGTATGTTGATAACATTTCTACTTTTCCTAACGCTGCACTGTCAGTTACAGTATGTTATTGTACTGAAAGTTAGCTAGCTAGCTAGGTTATGTTATGTTGTTGACTGGGTCCGCCCTTAGTTAACGTTAGTAAAAACATGTTTTATGGACGTGACATATGTCAGTCATTGCAAATAAAGAATAATGCTAACCTACTGCTTGGAATAATGTATACGTTAGCTATAGCTAATGCAGCAAAGTAACTGAAATATATATATTACAGTTGAAGACTGGTGTGTTTACCTACTCAGTTGACCTAGCTATGTTACTATAAGTAAGTTAGGTCTGTTCTATTTCTTAACGCCAGTATCTGTCTACAGGCTAGGAAGACCTGTTTTGCAAATGAGCTGACCATAAAGAGATCAGGAGGATTGTATTGATACTGATACCAGACAACTTGTCAAGCAGGATGTCGACTCTCTCTGATCGTGACAAATGACTGTGACCAAGCTGGACAGAGAAAGAGAACCTCCACCAATTTACTACAGGGATATTTTAGTGCCTGGACAGATTTTACTCTCTATTAGCACATTAAATAACACGTGTCAGAGTTTAAATGAAAACATTTTAGGGGAACATTTAAATAGGAGTAAGACAGATTAGTTCTCCAGTCAGCAAGGGTCAGTAGAATAAGGTACAGTGAATGGGCATTGTGTAAAAACGACATTGGTACATTCATATTAAATGCTTAACGTGTCTTCTTTTTTTTTTTTGAAACCTCGCAGCTCACAGCTGCACAATGTCAGTGGCGGTGGAAACCACAGTGTCCCGGGTGCCTCTCCCTCTTCCCACCCACTTCTCCTATGCAGAGCAGTCCTTCTCCCTAAAAAAGCGCCGTGTCCCTTTTTCCTCGTCGTCCACGTCCAACTCGTCCTACTCTTCCCCTGCCCAGCTCTCACATTCTCTGCCCCCGCTGCCACCATCAAAGGGATGTCCCCCTCTGAGCAGGATGTTCCCCCAGCACACATCCCCCTGGACCCCCCTGTCTTGTTCGCTTAGTAAGTCTCCCCCTCCGAATTCTGTATATGATCCCAACAAACAGCAGTCCTATTTTAGTCAGTGCTTCACAAATTTAGGCCTGCTGGGCAGAGGATCCTTTGGAGAGGTCTACAAGGTGAGCATGACAAAAAAGTGTGTGTATATGTATATGAAAGTGATATAATACACTAAAATATACTCAAGTTGACACAGAGTTATGTTACACAACAGTATTTACATAAGATATTGATTATTTGAACAGCTGTGCTGTGGTTTCTGTAATGTGGAAGATCACAATACAAATGCAGATATCTCTGTAAGCCATGTCTCACTGTTACCAAGATGATCATTTGGAGATCCCCAACAGAAGACAAGACCTCAGCATTTTGGCATTTTTCCCCAGGTGCAAAGCAACAAGGATGGCTACCAGTATGCAGTCAAGCGCTCTGCTCATCGCTTCAGGGGCAACAGTGAGAGGACCCGGAGTGTGAGGGAAGCCAGGAACCACGAGCGCCTGTGTCCTCACCCTCATATCCTGAATTTCGTAGCAGCCTGGGAGGAGTGCGGCCGACTGTACATTCAGACAGAACTGTGCAGCACCAGCTTGCTGCTCCATGCTGAGAACCAGCCTCCTGGCCCAGGTCTGTCAAATCTTTTATCAGTGATATTTTGCTACATGTACTGTACTTATTCTCCAGAAAGTACACAAATCCTTAGACGTACTAACTGTTGCGTTCGTTTTGATATATTTCAATCCAGATGAGCCGGCGGCGTGGGCCTACCTGTGCGACCTCCTCTCAGCACTGGAGCACTTGCACTCTCGTGGTTTCGTGCATCTGGACCTCAAGCCTGCTAATGTCCTCATTACTGACTCTGGCCGTCTCAAGCTGGGGGACTTCGGGCTGCTGCTTGAGCTCAAACAGAAGAGTGCAGGTCCTGTAGAGGGGAAGGTGAAAGAGGATGCCCAGGAGGGAGATCCCAGATACATGGCCCCTGAGCTGCTCCGTGGGGAGTATGGACCTGCTGCAGATGTTTTCAGGTGCAAATACCATAAATTAGAAAATTGTAACATGTAACTGGTTCATCTGGTTTAAATGAGTGCCTAAATATTGTTGAATCCTTTTCATTCAGCTTGGGTGTTTCTATTCTGGAGCTTGCCTGTAATATTGAGGTTCCAAATGGCGGAGAGGGCTGGCAACAGCTCCGACAAGGCTGCCTCCCCTCAGAGTTGACCAGTGGTGAGATCCCCTTTCTTTGAAGTCCTCATAAATGTAGTCCCGTTCTCTTTCTTCAGATGACTAATGTTTGTACTATTTCCATCTGTGTTTGCAGGCCTGTCGGCCGAGCTTCAGACGGTGCTGCGGATGATGCTGGCCCCAGAACCATCCCAGAGGCCGACAGTCTCTGAGCTTCTCGACCTCCCCTCTGTTTGGAAACACAGGTGGAAAAGGCGCCTCTATCTTATGGTCGCCGAGACGACGCTGACACTGTCCTCCATCTGCCAGGTAATGTGTCTAATAAACCTTTTAAATAATAATTAAACATGCAGCCTTGCAAAGATGACTTAACGTGTCCCCCCCCTCCCACACAGATGGTGGTGTGCTTTGGGTGGAGACTCCTATCCTCCCTTCACTTGTCCTTTCTTCCTCACTGCGCCAAGCCAATACCCTGCACTCCTCCGAAGGACAGCTGGGACAAGGATTTAACCCTGCCCCTCAGTGCCATGCACGCTGACTCGGGGAGCCCAGAGGATGATGCGGTGTTTCTGTTGGATCCCACGGACGCAGAGCTTTCGCCCACCTTCTCACACAGGTAGAGCATCGTTGCGTTGATTAGATGTTGTTCTCGACAAGCTTGTTGCCCCTCTGTTCGTAATTCTAGAGGCACAAAAGATAAATTCTTACTTTGGATCACTTGATTATATATATAAAATGTAACTAATCCATGACTGCACTTCATGTTACGTCTTAGAAATGTCTTTCTTATACGAACAAACGGCAACAGTGAACTAAAGAAACAGCTGCTTAACTTTTTACATTTCCCCATTTCCACAGGGTCAGGTCCAGGCTGTCTGTGGAGAGCACATCCACTCCTCTCCCAGGTTCACCGTCACTCAGTCATCGAAGTCCCGCCCACACACCCGTTCCTTTAAACCTGCGGGACTGGTCCTGTAATTTAGCGCAGACCCCCTCTAGCATCCACTCAAATGGTTCCTGCCACACTCTGACACCCAGCGCGAGCCCCGTACACGCAGAGCTCCACGCAGACGGCATCAATGAAAACGCCACGCACAGCCGACACTCTTCATCCGGCAAGTCCTCACAGCGACGTGGTCGCAACTGGGTCCGAACAGAGGAAGCTTTACCCCGACCCAACTTTGAACCAAAGAACCTGCTCAGTCTGTTTGAGGAAACGACTCTGGAGGGACAGCCATGAGTGCACGGCTGCCGGTTTACATTCAGGGACAAAACTTTTTCACTTTAAACCTAATGTATGAATGTACCAAGTTCACTGCTTAACTTGTACGGACCGTTTTTGCCATTTTGTAACAGTCCTACAGTGTCATTTGACATGTATTTGAATGAAAAAAATATATATTTAGGTAAAGGGGTTGAAAATGTAATCAGACCTTCAAAAGCACTTTTTGTTTGTGTAGATGCAATCAGTTGCCGACATGACAAGTCGTGATGTGTTGTTTAAATGAGCTTTGTGTCGTTTACTTCGTCAGTTACAAACGAAAATAAAGCGAGAAGGGAAACAGAATCTGAACTTGTGGAATCTGTTTGTAGCATAAGGAACTTTAAAAAAAAACGTAAAAACGCACGTGACTGGCGCGCTTGTGGAGGTTCATGTGAGACAGATCAGCAGTTTTCTCCATGAGTGGCCCTGACTGTAGTGGATATAAACCAGAGAGACTGCTCATAAGATCAGCAGTGACTGAATGAATGAACGAACGTAGAGTTGTTTTTTTGAAGAGGTCAGTCGTAGTCTGGCATTGTTTGCGTGCTGACCAGTAGATGGCAGCAACGCACCTCACGCTGAACCCCATCCGCCCTTAAAAACCCAGGAAGGGGGCGATGGGTGGTAATGTGTCGTGAACACAATGCACACATCTATCGGGATTTGTGTTTTGCCAAACCATTTTTTTAAAGATTCCGTTGATCTTCTGGGGGGTTGGGGAGGGAAGCTATACCTGCAGATGGCGAATGGACTCCCGGTCTGCCATGTTGCAACATAACCGCACGAGTGTGAATATTGTAAACAGTGAGCGCTTGCATCTGGATCACTGCTAGATAATCTGGGATCCATCAGAGACCGCGACAGTAACGGGACCACGCCAGGTTCAAGGTATGCTGCTGCTCCTTTTAAGAATGGAAAGAAACAGATATATAATAGGCTACTACTGAGTCTGTTTTATTATGAGATCGTGTGGGGTTTTTCTTGGTCTGCTATTGGGTTTGGATTTTTGCAGTGATGTGTGTCGGCTACAGTAGCAACCTTAATCAATAACCATGTGATAGTTGGTATATAGTTTACCGTTACACTCAAGTCGTCATATTGGTAGAAAGCATGTTTCTCCTGCAAAGATGTGCGAAATCAACGCTTATTCTCCCTTTTTTTGAAATTGTCAGTCAATAAAGATGTCCAAAATCGAGCGTCTGAATGCCCGAGTGGAAAAGCTGCTGTCTAAAGCTGTGCGGGAGGTTCTGGAGGTGGTGAGAGAGACCGTCTCGGAGTACCAGGAGAAAACTGCCAGGACGCAGAGGGAGAACCAGAGTCTGAAGAGGAGGCTGCAGGAGCTCCAGGAGAAGTTCACATTGGAAAGCAATGGTAGGACGACGCACTGTGCTGCCTGTGTCCGGGAATGTGTAAACTGATTAAAATAAACGCTGATTGTCTCTGTTTGTGTGCGCGTGCCACGCGTGTCTCCCGCAGCCCGGCGGGCTGATGCGGAGCTGCGTCTCGTGGAGCGGAGACGGAGAGAGGAGCCGGAAGAGGACGTCGCGGTGATGTGTCCCTCATATTCGTTTCAAGACCTGGACTGCGGAGCATCCGTCGCCCGTCTCTCCCCCGAAGCCACGACGGGACCACACTTGGGCGTCGATGAACTGAGCGATCCGGAGACTCTCAAAACGGAGACTGGTCGTGGACTGTCCGCGGCAGCCTCGCGCCACGCAGACCCCGTCACTGCAGTTATCTTTGGAAACGACCCTAAAATGAAAGTGGAGCCTGCGTCGGATGAAGACGCCGGTGGTTTTTATGATGATGCCGGTACGAGCGCCGCATCCTTACACAGACTAAACCTAGAACCTCATCAAGCCAATTCGGGGCTCTACAGCGAGTCGGGGGTCGTCTTCAGTCTGGATCAAAATGGCACAGAAGAGCCCTCATCTCGCCGATACAAGAATACGAACGGCGCCGCTCAAACGAACACAAAAGCGGGAGGTGCGGGCTCGAGGGCGACCCAGAGAACCGTCCGGAAACACTACAGCTGCGCGCTCTGCGGCCGCACCTTCAGGCACGCGGGCGACTACAAGAAGCACAGCAGGGTGCACACCGGGGAGAAGCCCTACTGCTGCTCGGTGTGCGGCAAGCGCTTCAGCCAGTCGGGCTACCTGACGGTGCACCTGCGCTACCACACCGGGGAGAAGCCGTTCCGCTGCAGCCACTGCGGCAAAAGTTTCAGCCACTCGAGCAACATGAAGAAACACCAGCAAACTCACCTGTGAGGCCGCTGGGTCGCGTGGGCCGCGGCAGGGACTCCCAGCCGGGGGGTACTTGTAGCTCAGGGGGTGCTTCTGCAGTTTGTGTTTAGGAGAGAAATCAACACACATTAAAAAAAAAAGTGTGTGATGCTGGTTGCTATAGTTATTGTCACAATAACTTACCAACTATGGTAGTCCTTGTCTCAGTTTTCCAACAAAGGCAGTTGTGAATTGATTAATTGATAAAAAATAAATTAAAAAAACACAGTAAATGGTTGGAAGAAGCAGTCTGTCACTCCAAATGACAGTGGAACAAATTCAGATTTGGCTTAAACTAATTAACAATATAAAGCCATCACTTGGGTATAATTAAAGGGTATAAAGACAAAAAAGGTTTGAAACAACTGGTGTACACAATGTACATGCTGATGTTTCTACACGTTGTGAAAGAGCCTGGATTCTCCAAATGTAATGTCAATTTATCCTCTAGGAGCATTTATGTGGAGGTCAGCCGAGCGTATTGCAATCTTTTAATTTTATTAGGCTATGTAGCTTCAAGAGTGTTACATGGAAAAATACTTGTGCCTTATTTTATCCCAAACAGGAAGCTTATTTAGGAGCACATGTCAACTTTCAAGTATCCAGCACAAGCTAATAATTCCCACTTTTCCTATCAAATGTTGAGAGATTTTGTTTACCGTGTTACTTGTCGCCGGAGGTTGTGGGAAATGTGGGAAAACATCCACGTTCATTTCCATTTTAAATAAAAGGAGGCTATTTGATACTAGAAACAGAATCCCCAAAATAAAATAAAAACAAATTGTATTGTCAACAAAAAAAACTGAGCTTAATTAACCTTAAGTGTGTCAACATTTGTATTTTTACCTTTTTTTAAATAGTGCCTCTTTGTGGACTAGCAGTGTAATTTCTTTGAGTCGCCACCATCCCTCAACATTTGGTTAAATCACTGGTGTCTGTGATGCCGCATTTTAGTTCAAGAATCGAATAATAAAATCAAAGCAACCCCATGACACCAGTAGACCCTCCCCACGGCAGACGTTTCGACTGAAACGTAAAGGTGTTGCTAAGAAAATGAACAATGGCTCCATTACATTAACTATCACAGTAAGCCGCGTCAGTGTGTGACTGTGCACAGCATCATAGCCCTGGAGCTGGCTCACCTAAATGAAATGCAGCCATCATTAATGTTATTAATTACACCTGGGCTTTTCCTAATCTGACAATTCAAAATGTCTGATGTGAACCCCGGGGGGGGGGAGGAAGAAACATCTGTCCAATACAACAACACTACAAACCTATTCGAACAGTCAGATAAGGTGAATAACATTGCGGCACCTCATTACATTACTTTTAAGAGTGGATGACAAAACATCTTTCCCAACATTTTGAAGGTATTTCTACATTTAAAAAAAATCAGCAACTACTTCCTTTTCCTTCCCAACTGGATGTAACTTGTTAAAACTTGATGCTGGGTTTAAAGGACTGCGTACTGAACCAGACATGTCACATCCTACTCCATCGCTTGTTTCAAGTTTCACATACAGGCAAGCTACAGGACACACTGCTGCAAGAATGTGATACAACAGGTTTGACGAGTAAGTCAGAAATACACAGTGAATGTAGAATTGCTTTTTAAATTCAGTTTGGATTTCAGTTTTAGCCTGAAAAAACACACCATTATTTTCAATAGACACTTTAATTAATGTGTTTTTTAACATGCTGTGGACGTTGGGGCAGACGTTGAAGTTGTAAATGGAACTGCATTAATAAATCCATTAAATCTGAAACCTGTGTGGTACGCTTAATCGTGATGTTTTGTGTTTCAGAATTTCTGAAGGCGAAAATGTCATAATGCAGAGCATCAAGTGTGTGGTTGTTGGAGACAGTAAAGTAGGAAAGACCCACTTACTATTCACCTACGTCAGAAAGATCTTTCCTAAGGACTACATACAAGGTTCCCAGGACATGTACTGTACCCAGCTTGATATAGATGGCTAGACTGTCAGCCTTAGCCTCGGGGACAGCGCTGGCAGTGAGGAATATGACCGTTTACGCCCCTTCTGTTACAGCCAAGTCAATGTCGTTGTCATCTGCTTCTCCATTGGTAGCCCAGCATCCTATGAAAACTTCAAGCGCAAATGGCTTCCAGAGGTTAAAGACCATTGCCCTAATGTGCCTATTCTCCTCGTGGGAACTAAGAGTGACCTACGAGATGATCAGGAGGTCGTGGAGAAACTGAGAGAGCACAATCAAACCGCAGTCACCCGGCAGCAGGGAACAACCATGGCAAAGCAAATTAAGGCGGTTAAATATCTTTAATGTGCTTCAATCAACAAAGATGGAGTAGATGAGGTATTTGAAGAGGCTATGCGTGCTTTTTTCAGTCATTCAACCACCACCAAGAAACCCTGTGTACTCTTTTAAGTTAAGGTTCCTTTATTCTAAGGTGGCTTCATGTGCTTGTGTGGGAATGTCATACACTTACAAGTAGGAGGCTTACAAGTAAATGCTACAGAAGTATCCAACATTATATAAATGTGTGACCACACAATGTTATAGTTTTTATATTTTACTTTACCACTCCTTTATTTTTTTATTTCTTGAATCTACAATGGGTAATGTTGAAAAAATAAGAATTTTATTTAAAAAATAATACTGTTGATTACATTTAAGCAGGGAGGTAGGCCATTTTAGCTCATTACTAAGTTAACCAGTTCTCTTCTGTTGTAACCTGGCTACATGAATAAAGTGTGAAATCTCAGTTTTGATTAATTTGTTCTGGTGTATTTTATTGGCTGTATGATGTCACAGGACAATAAAGATTTAAATTTGATGTAACACAAAAATTCGGTTGGAGGCGAAGATTCAAATTAAATTAATAAAGAATCATTACACAGTTCTGCAAATTAATAAATGATTAAACTCGGAGTTTTATTTTGAAAACCAACTCACAGCGGATGTGATTCAGGTTCTGCTTCCGGAGGTTGCGATGTTTATTATGTTACGTTGATTCGTGCTTTGTAATATATTATATTTTTTTAGTGTTTTGTTAGTTTACTGAGAAATAATTACAAATAAACGTGTAGCTAATACAGCAACCGCATGGCGGGTTTGGTGGAAGTTTAAAGGGAAAACGATAACGTAAGAAGTTAGCTACTGTAGCTAACGTTAACGCTATCCACGTTACTGTATATCCGCTAACTTCAGCAGGTAAGTTACCGTTACAGCAGCTCTAAACACTCTAGGGCACTGGCACCAGTAATGAAATACGTTGGCTTTAAAATTACTATTACCCTGGTATGAGTGAAGATAGCTGTACCATTCTTTATAAAATATTTAAAAGCTCAGGCCAAGTGGTATCACATACAAGTCTCCTATTATGTGTAACACGAAACAGCTGGAAGCTCCATTGACATAAAATCTCAGATTCTCTAGATTAATGTTTTGGATGGAATTATTAGTTCGAAATGCAAATTTAATTGTCCTTGTCCAGACAAATAATTTGTAAAAACATTTATATTTAATCTATTTCCCCTTTTTAACACAACAGTACAGGTACTGTCCAGTTTGTGATTAGGAACACTTTCTCAAGCTCCCAAAGTGGCCTATAGTCTGTTGCTTATGCTTAAGCTGTCCACAATCATTTCTTACTGTAAGTGATGTTTTATTTCAGGATGTCCAAACTTGAACGTCTGAATGCTCGTGTGGCCAAGCTGCTGACTGAAGCGTTGGAGGAGGTTCTGGAGGTGGTGAAGGAGACGGTGTCAGAGTACCAGGAGAAGACTGCCAGAACGCAGAGAGAGAACCACAGTCTGAAGAGGAGGCTGCAGGAGCTCCAGGACAAGATGACCAGAGAGAGCATAGGTGGGTAGCAACTCATTTATCATTATTATCATAATATATACTGTTATATTAATAATGTTACTACCTCATACTGATTTCTTTTTTTTGGTCTTAATTTCTCAGCCGTTCTTCCTGTGAGTAGTCCATTACCTGAAGAAAAAGAAGACACATTGAATCAAGGGCAGGATGTGGGGCGCGATTTGAGGCAGAACTCAGAACTCCTTCTCACAGAGCAAAAACCGCCAAGATGCCACAAACCTGACCATCACATGAAGCAGGAATCAAAACAACAGGAGAGCTACAATATTTCTGAATCACAAGCTGAGTGCAACTTGGTACAAACAGCAGAACATTGCGAAGCACAAACAGAGGAGGCGACACGCATTATTGAGGAGGCGATGACGGTCCACACATCACACAGTGCAAACAGGGACAGCAGTGGCGTCTCATCCAGTGATGCGTGCACCTCTCACTCCAGCGCCTCACTCGGGGTAAACCTGGCTGCTGTCAAAAGAGAGCCAGAACCGACAGACTGCGCAACATCAGAGCCGCCATCTCTTCAAGAACAATACAGCGGATGTGTGGATTTAAGCTGTAACTCTTCTCGTCCCAACCCTACTTTGATGCACAGGCAAGAAGTCAGTGCTGAACCTTGCGGACATGTCTTTGTCCACTCAAACCATGCCACACCCAGGAGGCATGGATTCCCAAGAACCAACAGGGCTGGATTCGACGGGAGAAAAATCAGGATGGAGCACTTCAGGAGAGACGACGCACACGTGTGTGTTGTATGCGGGAAGACGTTCAGCAGGGTCGGGAACCTGAGAATCCACCAGCGTTGTCATACAGGAGAGAAGCCGTACGGCTGCATGCAGTGCGGGAGGCGCTTTAGTCAGACGGGTGACCTGAAAAAACACAAGAGGGTCCACACAGGGGAGAAACCGTACTACTGCAACCAGTGCGGAAAGAGCTTTAGTCGGGGGGAGAACCTGAAGAGACACCAGAAGATCCACATTGGAGAGATTTTACAGTTACAACAAGTGTGGACGGCGCAACAGCAGTGATTATTATACAAGACAAAATCAACGCACTTGCTTTGTTGTCTGTGCCCTTAGTCTGAGAAATGGTTGCAAGAGTATTGAAATTCTAAGCAACAGAACTAGAAAAGAAAGCCTAGTCGAGTCTTTTTACTCACTGGGCATTGTTACAAGGAGTTACTTGCTGTTCTGGCTCTACATTGGTCTTTTGGTCCCTCTGATCATGACGAGACAGTGCTGTCAAAGGTAATCACTCAACCAAAGAGGCTAAAGCTTTACAGCGAGAGAAGCACTCACATAAAGGAAAAGTAGCATTATCTAAATGGATGAATGACTTATTGCAGATTTGTAATCAAGAGAACTGTTATGAACAGATGTATTGCACACCATCATACAGGTGATTTTAATTTTATTGGGTGATAATGTTTGCGGTCTGGACTTTGCTGCAGCTCCCTCACTCTCCTGTTGCACCTGTTCAGAGTTTAGTGTGCTCCACCTAATCATCCAGAATAAGTGAAAACACCTGCAGGGATTTCAAGATAACCATGAGTAAATTGCAATTGATGTATTTATTTAATTTTATTGAAATGCATAACTTTATCAGTAACGTGTCGGCAGATATAAAAGGGAAACTTTTAGACATTGCTATTCACTTGAAAAAAAGCCATATTGGTGCATCTCTACTAGTTTGCTGGAACAACTAGTATTGATTTTGGACTAAACACGATTTATATCAGCCTTTGGTTTAAAGAGCGGGTTTAAACATTGAAAGGTGACATTGTGTTATATAGTCTAACACCTCTTTTGGTCATGTACAGAATGAGTTCTCATGTTTAAATAAGTAAATGCTAAAGACAATGATTGAAAATTAAATCTGAAAAGCATGATTGTCATTAAAATTGCCTTATTTTCCAGACGGATTAAAGCTTGCTGTATGCTGCACATATTTATTGCACAGCTATTTAGTTATTAGCAAAAGCAACAACTTAATTTACTATCACAATAAACGGCTCAGTGAGTGACGTTTCAAGCAAACTATTCTTCAGGAGGCTCATTAACGTTGTCAAAGCAGTCACAGGTATACTGTGTCATGGCCTAATGAATTAAAAAGTAATAACGGACAAACGTCGCCTTACAGCACCCCATTGGTGCGTGCAATGTTGACCTCATGAGTTATTTGGGTAGAGTAATATAAGGCTAGAATTTGTAAGAAATGATCACACACCCATTATCACAGAATAACCAATGCACACTGCTGACACACACTCTCAGCCAAAAACTGCATGTCAACAGCATTTCATGGAGACGCTGGTTCACACGGTAGCATCTGAGAAACCACAGGTCCTCGGGCCAATTACCCTTCATATATACAGTATGTGCAGGTTGTTTTTTCTTTTCCTGTTTACCCCCCACCAGCTGCAGCCATTTACATACTGTATTCACATGGAAGATTAACATGTTAGGGCACAACCCTAAACATATATATATATATATATATAAATAGTACTTAGTCCCTGGTCCCTACAGTAAATAATATAAAATAAATGAATACATTTTTTTTGTTAAGGACATGAGCACAAGGTCCCAAAAGTTAAGAAAAGTTAATGTCTAATGAAGATCACCTTGGACAGGGTAACTATGGGCAGAGGCATCGGTATAATGATGTAACCAGTGGCAAGATTTGAAAGATTTTGCATAAAAAATTTAGAATTAGTTTCCAATACTTTTTATATTAAAACAGTTGGACTGTGTGGCGCCATGTATTGTATTGTTTCATAAGCCTACAGCTGAGGTTGAACACAGGCGGTGTAGCTTGTGCTGTAGACGCGGTGCCGCCGCCCTCACCTTAGCAACCAGGAAGTGATTGACACACACATCCCCGGGGGGAAACCGAAACACGGTTGCACACTTCGTAAAGGTGAGTAAACAAGAACCATGTGGATGTGATAAAGTGTCGGGCCGCGCAGTTTCTCAACATTTTAGTCGACATGTTACGAAAGGGACGCGGAATTCACGAGCGTCATTTATCAGTGTCGTAGAGAGACACGGACAGCAACACGGTTACCGCCTTAAAAACTGTTGACCAGATATTAATGGCGATAACTCTGACATGTTTCCATAAAATCTAAACCACATTAAACGGTGTGTTTACTGTGTTAAAAGTATTAAATTCTGCATCTGCAGCATGTTCCTGTCGCAACAAGGAAATGCGCTCATTGGCCTAAAGACGCGAGCCGTTCAACTGTTCATACTAGTTCTCCATTAACATGCTGGTGAAGTGAGTTCAATTGTTGCCCTTTTGTTTATGTTGCAGGTTCAGCTCTGAGCAGCCTGTGATGGTGAAATGAAGTTTGATGAAAAAATTGTCACTTATTTTGAAGCTTGCAACTCACAAGTGGACAAACAAGGGTACCTGTACAAGAAGGTAAGACACTTTGGATTGGATAGGTTCATCAGAAACTAGAGCAATTCAAATTTAATTTACCATTCAACAATTAACAAAAGTAAAATGTGATTTTAACCAAACACACAACAATGTGGCAAAGATTATGGGTGTGCCTATGATATTTGCCACATTGTGTTTATAATAATAAACGTTATTTGCACCATCAAAAGAAAATCACAAAAGGAAAATAATGTCACTCCATACAGTTTTCTAAATAATATATTTTGGGTTTCCAGCACATAGAAAGAAACACTTTCTTCACTTAAGAAAGTAATTTCTTAAGTGTAATCTTGTAATCAAGTAATCTTGCGTCAGTAATTTAACAAAAACACTCCCAACATTTATCCTCCCAGCACTCCGCCTACTTCACCAAACCAGTTGTGTAAGAAAGTAAAAGAAAGAAAGAGAGTAAATGAGCTGTTTGTAAGTGAGTCAGTAAACCACAGATGGCACAATATTGTCACACAGGGCGAGATAAAGACTTCCTATCAGAAGCGCTGGTGCGTGCTGAAGGGGAACCTCCTCTTCTACAAGGACCGGCCTGCTGACCGGGACCTCGCGGGGGTGATTGTTCTGGAGGGCTGCACCGTCGAGCTGTGCGAGTCCGAGGAGCAGTTCGCCTTCTCGCTGGTGTGGAGCGAGCCGGGACTGCGAACGTACAAGTTTGCCGCCGAGGACCAGGCCAGCCAGGAGAGCTGGATCAAAGCCCTGCTGTCGGCCAACTACAGCTACCTGACCCTGCTGGTGATGGACCTGGAGAAGAAGTACAGAGGTGAGAGACAGAAGGGACGAGTGTCGTCTTCTTTTTTTTTGTTCTGTGGGTGAAAGAGAACTGCCTTTGTTCTGGAGAGCAGCTGGGCGATGTGTTGCATCACTGTTTACAGCCTCCACATCAGAAACCATGTACATCATGGTACATAGTTTCCAGACAGCAGTCTGTCAGTACGTGCAGACAATGGGAAGTTTGCAATGATCAGTGATCACTTTGGCCAATTTTTATCTTCAGACTTTGCAGCCTTACTAAAAGAAAATCTACAAAAAAGGGACAAAATAAAAGGTTAATTTGCATGCCAGATTTAAAAGTGAACGGTTATTTATTTATGTATTTCTCAGCTTGTCTATGCTTTTTCCTCCAGATGCGTTAGCTGAGTTCTCCAGTGAACCACTCAACCCTTTCATCATGACACATTTCAACACAGCAGAGGCGGGACATCCTGCAGCCTGTATGACGAGCACACAGACTCCACCGCTCTCTTCGTATCCAGCACCAGGTCTCGGAGCAGGACCGATGCTTCAAGCTCCGACCAATTCGTCCATATCAGCAAGTAAAAGATCACCCAAACTCTGGCCCAAGAGGAATGCAAATGTGGTGCCCGTCAACGCTCCTGCTCCACCTGTGGGGGAGTGGCCAGGAGTCTATTTAGGCACCAAGGAGGAATTTAGTAAGTTGCATGAAGATTTTGGAAAAGATGTGAAAGAACTGATTGCTGATTGGTCAAAGAGGAAACGAGGTCATGAAGTTGTTCAGGAAGAAAACTTAATAGATTTTGGATAATAAATGGGAAGTATACATGGTGTCGAAACCTAAGTTTCAATAACTGGTTGCAAAGATTTTATGTAAATAGGAATGAATAATTAATTACTGTTGCAATATATTTGTATATTTTGTTGTTTAGGAGCATACTGTTTCTTTTTTACTTCTTAAACCATAGAGTCAATAAATGGTCTATGATCTCCTGCTCTGGTGATCTTTGCTCCCTGTTACACTGAAGCGATTTCTTCATGCAAAGTTTTGAAAACGGGTCACGCACAGAAACACCAGCTGCAAATGATCTACTCTGCCTAGTGGATCAGTCGGGCTGGGTATCGTTAAAGTAAAGTTTTATGTTGCATGATCATGCAAATGAACATTTGGTGGGGGGGGGAGAAATGATATAAACGTTACATGAAATTAAACCGTTAAATACTGGCACCTTAATTTAGAAGAAGGCCGGTATCACAAGTGTCCGGTTATACTGTCTGGTTACAAATCAGAATTGAGAATCTTATGTGGTCATGGTACAAAAATGTACAACCATGTTGGTCATTGTTGATTTTTCACATATATTTATGTACACCTTTTTTTTTTTATCCACTTGTATGTACATGATAGTTCTATGTTTATTTTTTACCCATCTTTGTTCTGCTTTGTTGCTCTTGTTTTTAGCTGGATGTCTATTTCTATCTTTTTGTGTGTAAATACATTGAGCTCACTTAAAATCGGAGTCAAATTATGTATCTGTACACACATTTGGCCAATAAAGCTGATTCTGATTTGATACCTGAGTTTCTGTACACCAACAATCAAATCGCTGTAATTAAAATGCTATTGATCACTTAATTGTCCAATTTGTCTATATACAATAGTGAATTAAAGCTCTGAACCCCTTTCACTTTAAAGAAGGCCAATGACTGTGTGGGTAAAAAAAGGACTGGCAGTTGTACCGGGGTAAAGCAGGCCAAGAAGGGTGAAGTCTGTCGGATTTTAGAAGAGCCAAAATGGCTGACAATGGAAGGGGGCGGGGGGAGTGCTATTTCAGTCTCTACAGCTGTCTTGTTTTTATGGTCTTTGATGGAGCTTGGTCTCTTTCTCCCTCTGTCCCTCTTTTCACCTTCAAGCCCATACATGTTGCTGCTCGGCTGCTCAGCGTTGTTCTTCACACAGGATTTAACTCTTGTTTGTTCTCTGATTTTAAGTAATCTGTGGCAGGATCTTGGATCAGATAAAAATCAACAGCCAGAATATTTAAAAACAAATGTCACAGACATATTGTTCCCTTAGCTGTTAGCGCTTACAGTATTTTTCCATGTGAAATGAAAACTAGGCTTGTAAATCAGCGAAGACGCAGTATCAGTTCACACTGGTGCCTATGGCCCAATACATGCCTTAGCTGTACATTCCCATGATTGATGGCATGCCTATGGAGCTCATATATGGAGTTTAGTGGGTGGGCCACTGTCCTCCTATTCTAAAGCAACTATACTGGGATCCTCCTAGTGCAACCCAAATTAGTGCATCCATGGTGGGAAAGATGCTCATTTAGTCAGATCATTTGTTTCCCATCACAGATGTGTAACAGAAACAGAAAAGGCTATTAAGAGGTCTTCCTCTTACACAGAGAGATGAAGCCTTTGAAAATGAGCTACCAGTGCACAAAACAATGAAACAACGTGGAAAAGAAACCAACTGGCTACGTTTATAAGTTTGAATTTAATTAAAATTAAAACATTGTATAGGGTCTGTTTTGGTTTCTGTGTAAAGGGTGGTCTACATTTAGTTTTGTCCTTTACAAAACACTTTAAAATCAGACATACAGGATTTAAAGCGAGTATTTCCTCCTGCCAGCTTCAGTGTTAAAGGACTGTTTACATTTCTCATTGATGCAAGGTCACTGGATCCTAGAGGCGTAGTAGTCGTGTGCCATTATTGGAACTGGACCAAAATCCATCAGCCAATGGTTTTGAAGTTTCATCGCTGTTCATAAACTCTGCTGGCCACTACTGATCTGGTAGTGAGCACTAACCTCAGACCAGACTCATCATTTAGACAGGTGTTGATTTCAGGATATGTTAACCGAGAGTACATGTTGGCACCATGAGCAGCTTGAGGCTGTTAATTACTTCTATCCCATGCATGTGTGTGTGTGTGTGTGTGTGTGTGTGTGTGTGCAGTAGAGCAGCAGTACACTGGGTTTTGTTCTCTCACCGTGACTATTAATGAAACAAAAATAGCCCCAACAAAGACTCTCAGTATGTTAAGAAGAAGATGAAAAGGCAGTTCAGTTGTCCCGCATCATTCCCTCTCTGTCACTTTGGCCATATTAGTCCACAGATGACACCAAAGTCAGGCTTGTGCGTTGGCATTGAATTCACCTCATTCCAAGACTCCTGGGACCTATTTTGGAGCATCGGTAAGCCGATCTGCCCTGCCACCTCCTCACTCCTCCCTCTTTCTCTTACTTTCCCTCAGCTCTGTTTTCCTGCCAAACCTGACGGTGTGGCTAAAGTTAGCCCCCCGTGGGCTAGTATTTAAGGCCCCGAGGGTCCTATGCTTACATGTCAGTCACATCGGCTTTGGCGTAGGCTTCTCTTCTTGACCACCAACAACCCCACAAACTTGAGAGATGGTGAGTGTGGCCACTGTCCTTGGAAGAACAGTGTCTAGGGATCTAGGATCTTCTCTACACTAAACTGATGAGATGAAAGCATCACTGACACATTTGCAATCTGGATTACCGACAGCCCATGAAGCAAAATTGTAGGACTGAGGCACCCAAACTGTGGATTTGGATCCAGTCTTAACTTTTATCTGCCGGCTTGGCTAACATCTCAAACCTTAACCATGATGAAATACTGAAGTACTAAATGTTTTGGGATCAATGGCTTATTATTGCAGTCCCCAAAGTAATTACGCAGTACTTTACCCCCTCAATTGATAGATTCAGAATGGAAAGACTTCTCTTGTAGGAAAAAAAAAATGTTGTGACGAAAATGTCTGATTTGTTTGGCAATTTGACAAAAGCCACCAGATACAGTGATTTAATTAGACTTTTTGGAGCTTGTCTTAGCCACAGTTCAGATGTAGAAGATGCTGAAAGTAATTTAGGATTCTTTTTTATTTTTGACATCACATCCTTGACAGTCACTGCATCTCTTAGTGAAGTTTGTTTGGTTGATGTTTTTTATGTTTAAAGTGTATTTTACCTTTCATCATTTCACAGGCACCCAAGAAGGCCAAGAGGAGGCAGCAGCAGGGTGAGGGTGGATCCTCCAATGTGTTCTCCATGTTTGAGCAGAGCCAGATCCAGGAGTACAAGGAGGTAAGATTTTCTTCCTCACATCTTGCGTACTTCAAAGCTAAAGTTGTCTAGCTGTATAAATTGAGAACTTTCTAGAAAAGACCATGTGAGAAAAAAGGGACATAACCAATGACTCCATGCATCCTTTGACCTTGGAGGTAACGCGAGGAAGCTTCCCAAAGATGTAGACATGTTCGGTTTAGCTGCATGACAGGAAAAATGTCCTCATCAGCACGACGGGACAGTAAATCGGAGTTTTCCGATGACAGCAGTTACCTCTCCCCTTTGGTAGCTCAGTAATCCTCCTCAGACTCAAAACACTCGCTCTGTGACCTCACTGGAATGCAGCCCAACAGCTGGTAGTACAGTGATATTAACCAAAGCATGAAAGAGTAGCTCAATGTAGAAAGAACAAGAAGAGATTTGAGGTCCCCGTTTCTAAAGTTGAGTCTATGTTTAGGGAAGAGAAAGGGGAACAAGATGTTGTTTTGTCGTAATATTTAAGAATTTAGCACTTTGCACAACTAGAAAACTAATGTTGTTGCTGTTAGATTGCAAAAATCAGGAATCTTTCTGGGGCTTTTCTTCAGTACACATATATAATGGCGACAGCCGCTCAGCTTACCCTTTGGAGGCTTCAGAAGGTGAAAGAACATTGGGGACAGGGTCATAAGATTTAGTCACAAGGTAAATAAAAAGGGAGGGGGGGGGTGACAGCTGTAATCAATACCTTCTCCCTAAATGTCACAAGGGGCTTGTCTCACATTCCTAGACCATTTTAACACCTTAGAAAGACAAGTGGCCGACCAGCTGCCAAGTCCCAAAAGGTTTGCAATGCCATCTTTGGTTTCACCGGGTGCTACGCCCAACTATGTGGAAAGAGAGGTGGAGAATGGCTCCACATGTACATGTTTATGTTGGCAGACGATCTCAAGCAAATGATCATCATAAGCAAGTCTTATGACAAGGACTTGTGAGAAATGTGAGCATCTGAGCTTACACCATTTGAATCAGTTGTATTTTTGTTTATAGTGTGAGGGCTTGTCGATGTCTTCTGAGGAGATGGCAACAAATCAAGCACAATGGGGTTTTTTTTTTTATTCACCGACTTAAATCTCCTGTCTTACCTAACTCTCCCTGGCAGGCTTTCACAATCATCGACCAGAACAGAGATGGCATCATCAGCAAGGACGACCTCAGGGACGTGCTGGCCACCATGGGCCAACTGAATGTGAAGAATGAGGAGCTGGAGGCCATGGTGAAGGAGGCCAGCGGCCCCATCAACTTCACCGTCTTCCTGACCATGTTCGGCGAGAAGCTGAAGGGTGCGTTGACACATACACTCAAGCCGCCCTTGCTTGTCGCGTTTTGTCTCATTTTATACATTATTTAGCACTGCAAAGAATACATTCATCTTCTTATTTCCCTACAAGAATTCACATTACATGCTTAATATAATTAATGATGAATTATTTTCCCATCCTTTATAATTGAGACTAATTGGCTGCTTTTACTAGGTGCTGACCCCGAGGACGTTATCGTGAGCGCTTTCAAGGTCCTGGACCCCGAGGCCACTGGCGCCATCAAGAAGGAATTGTAAGGGCTTTTACCTTCAACAGTCTGAGCTCTTTGTGGCACAATCTTGAATCAAGATAGACCATCTGATATTAATTTTTCTCCATTTTCCCTCTCCAGCCTTGAAGAGCTCCTGACCACCCAGTGTGACAGGTTCACCGCTGAGGAGGTGAGCTGATCAGTCTTTGTCTCTCACTCGTATTCACACTCATGTCATTAGTTGTTCAGGGTTGTAAGGCCATTTCTTGAATCCTTCTCCTGCAGATGACCAACCTCTGGGCTGCTTTCCCCCCTGATGTGGCTGGCAATGTGGACTACAAGAACATCTGCTACGTCATCACACACGGAGAGGAGAAGGAGGAGTAAATCCCCCTCTCTCAAGACCTCTACCTTCATCCAAACCCATACTCGCCGCACCATCTACTCACTCCCCCTTCTCCAACGCCGTGGCTTCCTTTCACACATTCGTGCCCCGGCCCGCTCTGTCCGCCTGCCAGCTCACTACGAAAAGACTTGTCTCCTTTATCGAGATACTCAGTGATAGGACTGAAGGCTGTGGGGGTGTTTGTGTGTGAGTAGGCCTACCAACAGGGGGACATGGGATTATTTTCAATAAAAAATAATCTTGTGGCACTGAAACACTCTCTCCATCTCTGTCCTCTTGTTCCTCCTCCTTTTCTTCCCATCACTCATTCTGTCCTCCTGTGCTTAGGCCAACAGTGCATGCATGATACCTACGGACAGCATGTATGCATATGCAGTCCAATGTATACAGCGGTCAGTTTAGGATGTCTTTTGGGTGCTGTGGTGCAAGCACAGTCACTTGCTTGAAACAAGTAAGCAGTCTGACCCAAGTGGTCTGTTAGTCTCAACCTGACACAGAGTGTTTAATGGATTTGAACCTTTGTTTGTATTAGAGAGGAGTGCACAGTAAAAGAGTGGGAGTATTGTACTATAATAGTTTGCCTACCCCTCTCTTTTTCTTCCTCTCTAATACACAGATGCAAAGGCAAAGTTGCAGTGAACAATAGGAAAGCTTGATTTTTTTTCTTTAAATCTTGTAAATGGAGAACGAGATGGTGAAAGATGGTGAGCGGGAGGCAGGGATGAAATAAACAAAAGGAAAGCATCTTTGTTTTTGACTCTTCTTAATCCCGCTCACCACTGTTTCTCCCCTGTTGTTGTGACTGTGTCTGTAACAAATAAAGAAGTACAAATAAAATCTACCATCTTTCGTATGACACTGTGTCTGTTGGTTTAAGTGGGGGGCGTGGGGTGATAGCATCGCTGGTTGACCATGCACAGCCCTGTACAGCACTGACTGCACACTGACTGTAATATACATATGGTGAAGCATTATCAAGGTTTGGATGGGGTACATAAACTACTGAACTTTAAAGTCTAAAATACTTATTAATACTTAATAATTGTATACTGAATTGCAGTAAAACATTTTATAAAATGAAGTAATTTTTCCGTGCAGTATCATCATATCATGACTGTATGTGCAAAATAGAGGGACAAAATTATGGAATCACAAGAATAACACGTATCTACTAAAGAGAAGGACTACCCTCAGTTCTTGGATTATTGTATACCATCTTGGGCCTTCACATAACCATTGTGTGACATGTAAATAAATTCATAGTATGAATGGTACATAAACTAGTACAAAAATTTTAATAATGTCTGATCTAGTCTTTGCCAGATTAAGGTTATGACAAGGTTATGACACAAGGTTTTGAAGTGTTGCTAGATTATATTCTGCAGACACAACAGCTTCTGTTAAGGTAAACTTGAGCATGGCACTTTATTTAGTTTTACCCTTTAGCTGTCATAGAGGGCCTCTCTGGGAGAGAATACACAGTGGTTACAGTGGCCAGCCACGAAAGTGTGAATGCAAGAATTCTCTGTATAGAATCCCAAAAGGGACAACATTGAATACATCAATATAAAATGTAAACATTTTTAAATAAATAATCATATGAATAAATTGAGTAAAATATACGAAAGAACCATGAAAAGATCAAAACTCAACTCACTCACATGTTTTATTATCCTTGTTTTATAGGTACAGTTTTATTCCAGTCCATTTTTATTTAATTATACAAATTTTAGCCTTGCTAGCGACATGGTTCTTGGGCTGGTCTGTCCACCACTTTGGTCCAGATGGAAATATCTCAGAAACTTATAAGATTGTTATAAAATGTAATACACACATGCTTGGTTCACTGAGGAGCATCACATTGCATTTGTTTGATTTTTTCATGATATGTCTTGACAACTAATGGACTTTGTTGCAGCATTGTCATTGTGAGCATGTTCTTCAGGCAATCACAATCAATACGTATTGAAAATAGATTAGGTTAAATTGATGGATGAAAATTCTGGCATTCTTTCTCTGCCACACCTACATTACGAGGGATCAGCTTAGTATGTTCAGTTGCTGTAGGGTGTTTCAGTTGATTAACATGTTTCAAAAAGCAAGAAAAGCAGAGAGTCTGACTCCCGGGATGGTGATGGCCGTTGGTGTTTAGACTGTGACGGTTGCTTATGGAGGCTATTTTGCTACCAGACATTTGGGGGTTTTGATTGACCTCAGCCTAGTCTTGTTTCATGCTTTGACTCTCCCTGTAATTGGATTTTGTGATTTCTCCATCCTCCGAACCCTGAAGAGAGCCAACCTTGGAGGAAAAGACATCCAGCCCCAGAAGAAGAAGACTCTGCTGATCATCAATGACAACCTTGTAATTACCTTTCTCTCTTATCTTCCTCCAATAATTACTTTTTTGGTGTCCCAGTTTCTGAGCTTTGATATAAATACCAGTTATTGTCTTGTATAGATTCCAGTGATAGGCATAATTGAAGTAGGAACAGTTTCATCCATCCTGCATTTACACAATGTGGGAAAACTGGACTGGGTAAAATGTTGGAAGCAGAAATGAACCTCATCCAACCTCTGTTTTGTTTTTTCAGTTTTTATTTTGAATATAGCATATACATATATATGTATATACATTTTTAATATACATGTTCTACTTTTTCTGCACAAGAGTGCTTGACAAATGTCGTTTTTTTGTTAAAAATACATTTAAACTTTACTCTTTGTATTGTAACTACATGGGTCAAAATAAAGGAAGTAAATGCTTTTGCTGCTTTGTTCTGTTTTTTTAATCTTTATCTTTAGTGTTGCACGCATTTCCTGAATCAGAATCAGAATCAGCTTTATTGGCCAGGTATGTGTACATACTAGGAATTTGACTCCGGTAATTTATCTCACTCTCAATATACATACATGCAGTAGACAAACAATGTGCAAGGATAAAGTGCAATAAGAGCAGAGTGCAAGGAGTAAACTATGATAAAGCTATGGTTAAATGTACAGAATCATATGTATGATACCAAATATACAGAATGTACAAATATACAATGTACAGCTTGTATAACTTGTGGACAGTACAGTGAACATTTGTGTCCCAGGGTTATTGTACATGAGTGATCCAGGTACTGTGAGGCTGGTCTCAACTGTTCATTATGGTGACGGCCTGTGGGAAGAAGCTGTTTTTGTGTCTGGTGGTTCTGGTGAATACTGTTCTGTAGCATCTGCCAGAGGGAAGGAGTTGGAACAGGCTGTGTCCAGGGTGTGATGGAAAGCTGTTCAATGTCATTTTTATACACCTTTGTGAAGTCAATGTAACAGTAAATGTACTTAATGAGATTTAACTCCCAGTGTAAATTAAATACATTGACATTGCAGTCATCAAGGTTGAGAAGTGAATACTCAGACCTCTCTGATCTCTGTGACGGGCTCATGTGTTCATCAAAGTGCAGCTCTGCCCCCAAGTGGTTCAAACCAGCAACCAGTCAGTTGCATATGAAACTGTACAGCTCACAGCTGGTCCCCGTGAGAGAGACGAACCACTGAAATTCACAGCCCAGGGTTTGTTTTTACAGTGAAGACAGAACGGTCCAATCAGCGTCACCTTTGTGCTTTTGAAGTTGTTGTTAACAGATTTACTGGGTTATTGTTACAATTGTTTCCCTGCTAAAGTGAACTCACTTCATTGAGTACTCTGAAGTAAATTAGACTTTTTAAGTTAATTTGATGAATAAAGTCAAAACATTTAAATGAATACAATTTGACCCAGGAGGTCTCGCGGTGATAAACACGTCCATATCAATACCACGTCATGGCACGTGAAGTCAGAACACGTCACATCATCCAGCGCACAGCATGGCTATATGTTTCATGTTGTTTAATTGTGTCATGATTCATCAGATCGTATGGCGTTAGATCATCATTGGATTATACAGTACATGGTCTCTGCATACACTTCCTATACAAACAGGCCTTCTAATGATATGACCTGAAAATTTGTTTGCGCAACAGCTTTGGTGTGGATCCGCTCATGTCAGTAGAAACAGGTTGGGTGGCCGTCAAGAATTTGCCGGCTTGTGGGTTTAACATGTGTATGAGAGAGAAGAAAAAGGCAGCGAGGAGAGTCGATGACTTTGTTACTCCGCCCGAAAATGTGGTGGGAGGGTGCTGAAAAAAAATGTGCGAGGAGAGCAGCGAGTTGGGACGCGTCTTTGGAGAGATACAGTGGAGGAGAGGACTCGTTGTAACTCCATGTTTTCATCCCCCTGGAAAAGGGTTTCCACAGAAGTCTCAGTCGAGTTGTCAGTGGGCGGAGGAGTCTCAGTGGGTTAGTTGACTCCCGGTCTCTTGGTCTTCGGACAGCCTGCAGTCCATCCAATGTGCGCAAAAGGGCTCTATTTCCTCACCGTCCTGTCCGGACTTGCAGCTTCAGGTGAGACCCCGGTTTAGTGTGAGGGGATTACCCGAGTGAAAAGATGATTTTAAGTTCATGTGATGGGGTGTTGTTCATCACTTTATTCGGTCTGGGCAATATACAGCCTAGTCTGATTTATTTAGAATTTTTCTGATTTTTTTAAAGTCAACCAATAACACATTGTTTTGATAGTTATATGTTCACCATATGATAAGTGGCCTATATATAAGTAAATTCTCCAACAACTAAACAAATGAAATTGCCTACAGTGGCCTGTAAACTAGCCTGTAACTGCTTGGCTGTGTATTTTGGAATCTGTGTTTTCAAAAAGTTTATATTGGCAGTATTTTTTTCAAATCCCAAGAGTGTTTCTGAGACATACCAGGACGACCCTTTAGGAACGCTCCCGACAATCGAGGTTCAAAATAAAAGAGAAAACCCTGATTCTCTTTCCATTTGTGAAAGCTCCGCAGGGACCCCTAACCTCCATCTCTGAGCGCCCTTCGTGCGTCATTGGGAAGTGGAAAACTTTCCACTGTGGCACCGCTGAAGAATTCCTGTAAAAACAAAAAAAAGACAGCCACTTCTTACAACATAATGGCTTTACAATATTTACCGGTATCAAATCCTGGTCGTATTGTGTTTTGGTTTTACGCAACCGCTCTCATTTCCTACCCATTAATGTGCATCCGTGCTTACGTTCACAGAGACTGTGAAGTGGCCCGCTGGACGCAGATAAGTCCATCTGCTTCCCGTGCATGGGGGTCCAGGATGTGTTAGTTGGAACATAACAGCAGATACACATAACTATGGAAATAAACACTGATAGGCGAGATCCGATTGTTATTGCTACTCACAACCAAATGTTGTAATGGCAGGGCTGATGGCAAATGATTTAATATCACAGACTGGTGTATCATTGGCAATTCATTCAGCAGATGCCAGGTTGTTTAACCTTGAAGCAATCTGTGGCCATCCTAGTTAAGTGGATTATATTGATTGAATGTGTCCATCCACTGCCAAAGCACCATGTAGGGATTCATTATAGTAGCAAGCAGCTTATGTTTACATGGAACATGTGCCTGCAGATCAACCATAACGTAGTGACAGGCTGACACAGACAGAGCAGGAGGATGACTAAATCTACTGTGTGGATATGGAGGGACAGATAACCAAATAACAGCATGAGGATGAAAAAAGGCATGTTGGAACTGATTACAGCATGTCTGTTAATGCTGCAGTCATTTCCATTGCCTTTGGCTTTATTGTGTTGACAAAACGTCATGGCATGGCATAATGAAACAAGCCAGCAGACCCATCTCATTTTCATGAGACAAGGTATAATATTTTACATTTACATCAGCCCTCCACTGTTTTGACACGCATTGCACTAATCAAAGACAGTATTCATTTGCAGACTTGCTGCTAAGAGCCTATTGTTAAGGGGATATGATATAGATCAAACAGAATAACATAATCACAGTAAGTGTTGCAGTGGTAAAAATCCTTCATCAGACTCTAAGATAAATGCACTATCCTGCTTTGTGTATTTTGTTTAGTGTGTTTGGCAGGAGTTTGTAAGAAATACTATAAATCATAACTTGTGTCAAGATAGTTTTTGGAGCAATGGTTTTGCTTTTCACAACACCAGAATGGAATTGCTTTGTGGAGCAGATGTGATCATTACAAAATTTGGCCTTTTGTTTTTTATTTGTGTGGATCGGTGAAAGGCTTGTGTGTTTCATGAGTCTCATGGAGATGAAGTCCAGCACAGTAAAACACCACAAAAGGACAACATCTGGTCTCACCGAAAAACATATCAAATTTCACCCTAAAATGTTAATGAACTTTTTAAAATAGTTGACACCATGCTTTGTGTATGTATCAAGTACAGTTCACACAAAGACTCAAAAAACAATCTGTAATCCTCTGCTGAGATAATACTAGATTTTGATATTGGTCCAAAATATTATAAAACAATGCATATATAAGTGGTGCAAATCTGCAATTCATCAAATTACCTAAAATAATAGCCACCGGAGAGAAACACACGTGCGTAGGTGTAAGTCACATTTGTTTTTGTATGTTTTTATGCTTGCTGCACAAATTGCCCACTTGGGACAAATAATACATTGTGCTGAATTTAATTGAATTCTATTTTGACTTTTTTTTAAAAGTAAACCAGTAAATGAATGCGTTAACTAAGAAATAGCTCTTTGCTGGTGTTTACTAACAGTTGTGTGGTCTGGTCCATCTCCTCCCAAACCTCATGCTGTTCTCTTGTTTTGAGCTGTTGAATAATTTAAAAGATAAAAGTGATCCCTGGCAAAATCTCGATTTTGAAGTAAAGAAAACCACAGAATCTGCATGCTCTGCATCTGCTGTGAAAGATAATGTCATAGCAGTGGCTGTTTACATTGGAACATACTTTTTCCTTGTTTCTGACCACTTGGATTCAAAACCAGCAAAATAACAACTCAGCCACACACTGTGACTGGATAATTAGAAAAGGAAACATACTGAAAACAAATGCCCAATTAGTTTAACAACTTAGACTAGATTACTCTCATTTCTCCTCAGTCCTGACCAAACACACGCAGGCGGCTCAAAGTCTTTTCCTAACATTTTGTGATCTCCGGCTGTTGATGATCTTTGTTGTTTTTGCGTTTGTGCTTTACTTTAATTTCTCTTGTCTTCCACTAACATTTCTTCTTCACCCAGAAGCCTGAAATGCTCACAGGCTGACGTGTGCCAACCTGTCCAGAATTACAGGTTTAGCACACACATGAACACACACATGAACACATGACTCGTTGCTGACTGCAAACAGCGTGCCAGGTGCTTACACTGCTTGTTTAGGCTTCAGCTGAACCCTGTCAGGTTTACAGTAGACGAGCAGCCTCTCGCATGTGTTACTGGGATATAACAGTTATCTCTCTGCCACGGCGTCTCTAATCTCACCACAATAATAGGTCACTATAACAAAGCCATGCTGCAGTTTTTGACATGCTGTACTGTGTTGACACACCTAGAAGGACGTCTGGCCTATCTGTTGGGTTGAGGGGATTGCCTAGGGGTGTGTAGAGCTGAAAATGATTCATTCATATGCAAGAACACACCGATCCCCAACACAGATGGCTTAAGTCGCATCTGTGAAGTGTTTAAGTGTGACGGCAAGGAACTCCTTGTGTAATGCTTAAAAATCCTCGGCTCCAAGTGTAAACAGGGATTTGAAAAATACATTTCAAACTGTGTTTGTGTTTGCAGGTTCGTCTGAGGTTTAAGTGTCTGTGCACACACACATACAAACGGCCATCTGAATTTGTGCAAATGCATACTTGTGAGCATTTGTTTCAGTTTGCATAGACACATTCTTACATCCTCTGTTGGCCGGTCACTTGTTCCAAAAAACGGTTTAGAGTTACGGTAAACAAGAAGAACTTCCAGTTAAAGCAACCTTCACTAGGTTGACGGCATATGGACTAAATCCACTGTTTACACAGAATATCAGCAGTTCTTTCTGAGTCACCTGATCTGCAGAAAGCCAAGCGGAAGTTTAACATCAGTTGACATTAGTTAAATATTTGTGATCAAATGTCATGATGATAGAATGTCTCAGACTGGGAAAGTATCTGAGTTTTGTATGTACTCCAGAATATCCAGCTATCGTTGTTTAAAACTCTGGCTAATAGAAGTGAACTCCATATTGGCAAAGTAGCAGCTACTTATATGGTTTGCACACTAATTATCTGCCACTGTACTCTGCAATTTAAATGAATGTGTGTAAGCAATTATACTCTGAGTGTTCCCTCCACCTGTCCTTCATTTCTGTTGAAGCCAGTGTGACTGACATATAGAGTCCATTTCTGGTATCAGTGTGAGTTCATGCTACCTCTGACACATCAGAAAAAATAGCATGGCAGTCCAATACCACACTAGTTTAAATCCTTTCTTATATACAGTAGTTACATTTTCAAAAGAATGTTCACCATTAATGTAGCAGGGGTTGAGATATCCTGACTAGGTTAAGGTAAATATTACATTTAGACATTTACATTTAGGCATTTAGCAGACGCTTTTATCCAAAGCGACTTCCAAAAAGTAAGAGCTTTACATAAAGTGCATAGAATCATGGGCGAAAACAACAAGATATCGTATCGAATAATGA